>JAXASZ010000476.1:0-54979 GCA_038407095.1 Ceratocystis destructans
GGCAAAAGAAGATAAAGAAGAGAAGAAAAAAAAAAAAAAAAAAAAAAAAAAACCAACAAAAGAGTAATGAATGTACAAAGTCAGCAAGCTGCAGCTTGCAGCTTCTGCCCAAGTCTGTAAAGTAAAGAACGCTAGCCCATGGCTGCAAAGAATGTAGAGTGTCCTGATATCAAAGAGGACAGGTGCCTTTTTCAATTTTTTTTTTTCTTTCTTGAAGATGTAGATCGGAGAGACAACTAAGGTGTCATAAAACGTATAAACGTAGAAGCAGGACAAAGAAACTGCTGTCTATTAAATTCAATGCATATGTGGATATCCACTTGCACTACACCGAACCGAGTCATGTCACACAGGTACTGCAATTACACAGGTTTGCTTATTTTGACGGCAGTAACATCTCTCCTCGAAAGGGGAGCGATTGCGATAAAATGCCAATCATCAAAAGTCAAGCCGGGGTGTTGGAAGCCTGTCTGGGTTGATACGAGAATCACCCAATCCAAAGTCAAGTTATTGCTGAGCAAATGAATGGTAACGAGACTGACGGTGAACAAAAACAACGGTCAAGTGTCAAACTCCCGCTGAGCGAGACAGGAAGCAATAAGGTGCCAACTAGGACACCGTAGGCCGTAGAATCTCCTGGCCAACAAATTTGGCTAGAAATGGATCTAGCTCGATGGTGCGGAAGCGGCCTTCCCACTGCGCACACCAATCATCGTCGAGCCATGCATGTGACATGGTCTCAGACCAAGACACAACCTCAACAGCCCAGCCCCTCTTGAGGGCCCGCTCAACAGCCATTAGAAAGCCATCAGAGAACTGGGCAGCATTGGCATCACCAGTCGCGAGTACCATAACACCAGGTAGTTCTTCGTCAAGTACACTCTGCGCCATTTTCAGATGCAAGAGTTCGTCAACGCATTGTTCGCGGCCACCAAGATTTACCTTGGAGCCGCTACTATGAGAAGACTTGGATACGTCGGTGACTGTGCGGTTGAGGATGTGGACATTGTAGATAGCCTTTTTGGCATTGATCGCATAGCTTGGCCAATGGTTGGGTTTGCTTGTAGACCCGGCTAGTTCACGACGGGCAACTTGGCGGCCACGACAGAGAACCTTGTTGAATGCCAAAAAGTCAAAGTTAGGTGTAGTAGGAAACGGCTGGTTTTTGGGAATACCCATTTCAGACTTGCATGCGTCGTAACATCCAATTATGATATTGGACATGTCAACAAAGATGTGGAGAGGACGTGCGGCTGAAGGTATCGACATGGCCCAGCTGGCATCATTCTTTTTGAGGGAACGTAGGTAGGTTTTCCATTGGGCTGACTTGGGCAAAGGGCCAGAGGCAGAAATGTGGATATCTGCGCCCGGGTGCCGCGTAGGCGAGCGACTTGGATAGTTCATATTAAGAGACACGCCGGATGAGGCTTCAGCTGAGGGGAGCTTCTTCTTCTTCTCTTTCTTAGGAGGAGAGGAGACATTAGCAACCGGGTGCTGAAGGGTGGTGATTGGGGGAGTGGAGGTATTTTTGGTAGATGAGGGAGCAGGTGCGGATGCGGATGCGGATGCGGATGCGGATGAGGATGAAGATGGAGATAAAGAAGAAGAAGCCGTAGAGGTGGAGGAGGGGGGAAAGCTGGATGGGATGGCTGTGGTAGTTGTAGTTGCGGTACTAGTACTAGTAGGCAAAGAAAACGGCTGGACGGGCGTGTGTGATGGGACTTGGCCTGGAAATGTACTAGAATACGAGGGCGGTGGAGTGGGCGCTGGTGTGTCAGGCAGTCTTTCAAGATAGTTGGCTATGGCAGGACCAAAGTTGCCGTGTCTTTTGGTATCTTGAGGGATGTCAAACTGGGCGCTTGATGAGGCACGACTCTTGATTCGTTGGGTAGCACTGTGACTAGGAGGCGGGGAAGACCTAAAGGACTCACGAAGGTCTTCGCCAACTAGGCTAGGGTTTACTGCTCTGGAGGAAGCTGGGGAAAGCGGCGAGCGCCTGGGAGAACGCACGGGAGGCGGACGCACGGGGAGGTTCTCTAAGCATGGTTTGGGGTGTTCATATCTGGACGAGGGCGAGGACGAGGATGAGGCACGGTTGGCCGGGGGGTCTTTACATTGTGAGCGTTGTGAACGATGGTGCCGGATTTGGGGACGCTCTTTTCGTTCTGTGTTAGAGTCTCGCTGGCAAATGCTCTGTTGGAGGAAATGTTGAACCGCAGAGAAGTCACCCAGAAGGGGGGTGGTGGTTGCGGGAACTGGCGATACAGGCGGTGTCATCTGAGCAAGGATATAAGGAAGAAATGGGTGGCTAGAGGCCATTTCAATGAAAGCAAGAAGTAGATCGAATATGAAGAGCAAAAAGAAACAAAACAGAAGATCAATACAAGAGTAGCAGGCTGGACAGGAAGAAAAGACACAGAACGAATTTGGGCTGTTGATAAAAGGACAAAGAAAACAATGGAAAAAAAAGAAAAAAGAAAACCCCCAAGACGGACGAAAGGTTGCAGCAGAATATTGATTGTACTGAGTAGTAGAAAGTAGGAGAAGAAAAAAGGGAGATTCAAAAGAAGACAAATAAGATCCCGTAGAGACAAGATATCTGTAAATAAATAGACCCAAGGCCCTGAGACTAGAAATGCGAATCTTCTTGGCCTAGTTGGTTTGATGCGGTGGCGATCGGTTGTCCAGACCAGGGCAAGGCGATGGATGGATGAATCAAGAACCAAAGGCGGAAGCAGATAGAAGAGCTTGTCGACAAGGGTGGCTAGTTTGTACGTGTTATATGCGTTTGATACGTCTGCGTCTGTGCCTGCGTGTGTATACGTTTCTTCTTCTTCTTCTTCTTTTTTTATATTTATATTTTTCTTCTTTTTTCTTTTTCTTTTTTCTTTTCCCTTTTATTCTTTGTGTACGCCCGAAAACTAGTTCTTAAGTGCAAGTATTATTGCAACAGGGCAAAACAGAGCAGGACAAACCACCACCAACCAGCAAGCAGGACGAGGAGAAAGAAGAGGCGGTGACAGCGAAAACCAGGTGTCGCAAGAAGACAGAGATGAACACAAAGTTTAGCAGCAATGGAAAAGAACTGAGCAGTCGAAAAGCAAAACAAGCTTGGCTGGATGATAGTGGTGTGTGATGTGATGTATTGTTTGTCGGAAGGAATGCGGAGTCGGAGGTCGGAGGAGCCAATAAAGACCTGCCAGCGCACAGAAAAGCAGTGTCCAAAGAAGAACAGCGATTATGGAAAAGACGCTGAATGCACAAAGAAAGAAAGAAAGAAAGGCTGGATAAAACAAAAAGGAAAAGACCGGATAAGGGGGTAAAGTTGGTGGGAGATGGGCTGGTAGCAAAAGCGGGAGACTTCCAAGTAGAGTATATCCAAGAGCTGTGCGTGCGTGTGCCTATATTTTTGGGGCGTGCTTTTTTGACGTGTATTTATGTTGGGAAGACAGCAGCGGGAAAAGCAGCGCGAATAACCAGCAAGCCGACACGAGGAAGGGCAGCAAGGAGCAAACCTAGCCAAGATAACGAATGCTCAGCGAGGATGGTCGAAATCGACGAGGCTTCAGCCTTGAGGTTATAAGGCCGGGGCACAGATGGCAGAGAACAAGGGAGGCGGAGGAGAAGACAAGGAAAGAGGCTGACGCCTAAAACTTAGAATTAGTGCTTTACTTGGGCAGCTTGTCGCGGTACAGACAGAGCACGATAACGGCGATGGCGATGGCGATGGCGATGGCGATGGCGATGGCGATGGCGATGCGGGATAATAAAAGATGATGACGTATATTTTGTGTAGAAACGACAAAAAAGTTTTCATCGTGGCAATGAAAACTAGATATGGGAGAAGAATTATACATTTGGCAATATCCCCAAAGCCTGAAGTCCGGAAGAAAAAAATGCAGCACAATTGCACATCCAATTGGGCCTGGATGATGTCATTCGTGGATTTTCACAAGGCAATAACCCTCACTCACAGCCAACAAAAAGACGAAGCCTAAATGCTACAAAGTACTTGTACACGAGGCGGGCAGGGGTCAAAATGGCCAATCAGAGGCGACGAGAGAATCGCATAAGAATATTTTCTGTGATACTAAAAAACAAGGAAGCCCAACCCAACATCAGAATCACAGAGAGAGCCGGTAGAAACAAGGCACAAAGCCGCGGCATATTCTCTCTTCAACCAGATTTTTTTTTTCTCAGCCCTATCGCAATCAAACCTTATTGCACCCAAGAAGCCAGCCCAGGCAGGTTTGATGAGATCGGATTCCCCTGCCAACACAACGCAGTTGCTCCGAAATGTTGGTGGCTCGACGCCGGTAGTTGCGGAAATTTTGCATTGGAATCAACCCTTCCCATCACCAAAAGCTAACGGGCTGGCAAAGACTTTGATGTGTACAACATCACCAACGCACAGGCATACTCTGCTATTACTTGCATACGTATACTCGCTATGCTACTAGCATGCATATATCCGCTATATGCGCGTAAGCGTAGCCCATCATTGTTTTGGCAGCAAAGTCTGCTGCTCGACTGTCCACGTCCACAGTCTGTCTGTTCTTGTGCATTGCTTCTTTTGTACACGCACCCGCTCAATCTGATCTTTTGTGTCCTAATGCAGTCAGATAAATATCAGGCTGGAGCTTCGTACGGGCATTCCACTCCACTCTTGCACTTGATGGCCTGTCTCGTTACTGCACAAAACATGTAAGCTGGCTGTATGTGCTGTCCTTTGCAATGCGCTGTCTACACTTGCTCGGGGTGGCGGCCTGCATTTTTATTCCCCTTTTGTTGCTGGGTCCAAGGAACAGGCACGCCATCCACTTCGACAGCAAGAAGACAAACACAATGCGAAAGGAGGAGGGGCGGGGGAAAGGACCTGGAAAGCTATAAAACAAGTTGCCCGAAAAATTCAGGTTCTTGATTTGACCATGCAACCACATACAACGCTTTGATCTGCATCGGAGCGGAGAGAGGGAAAGTAAACAGGCTTGCTCTAGATCGCTGTTCTTACAGCTTGGGAGCGGGGGATTGCATAGCTGATCTTTGCGTGTCTGCTTTGGTCTAGCGCTCTCTGTTGGGCTGGCAAAGACTTGGACATGGATGCTTCTGTGTTGATTTCGGCCCTCGTGTCTTGTTTGATTGATGTACATCTTGACAAGAGATGCAAGGTACTCACGGACCAACTCGGTCTGCGACTTCTACCCCAAATCTCCTGCCCTTCCCCGCCTGGCCATCTCCCTTCTATGCCCGTTCCCTCTTCTTCTCCTCTTATTTTGGCGCCCATTGTCAGTTATTCCAGCTGGTAGAGCGAGCCTAATAATGCAGTGTAAATAATAACACAATGCTTGGTTATTGACTATGGACCAACACACGGCCAGCATACCAGCAGTTTGTGATTTGCATCTCACCACAGACAGAACCAAGGGAGATGATTGGCCTATAATTCGAAGCTTCAAGTCGGTTCCTTTTGCCTGATGGTTTGCTGGCTTGTTCCATCGCACCCGCCTCACCGGTCATCGCCCAGAGCACCTTACTCAGCCACTGTCTTTTTTGTTTCTTAATGTTTGTAAGTTTTTTACACTTTTTAGTTTTTCACTCTGACCTTTTTTGTATTTGCTCACTTACCGACATTGTTCTCTGTATCTAGCATGTAGTACATGCAATACATGCATGCATGTATGTGTGCGTCCTTGGATACAACAGTACAACACGCACACGTAAATGCTGTTCCCATCATCTGCAGAAGCCCTTGTTATTTTGCTTCTGTTGCCTGCCAACACATACAGCATGGTACCAATTATCGAACAGCAGCATCTGGATGACATGCAGGAGGATCTACTATTACTAAACCAGCCATCCGCCTCTTGACTTTTCTCACTAGAAACACAGTTTCGTATCTCAGGCCTCTCGGCGGCTCTTGCAGCTGCCTCCACGGTGTCCTGTGTTCTGGGCGTTTATTATTATTATTGTTATATATTTTCATATATTTTTTCTTCCTTTTTTTTTCTTTTCTTTTGCCTTTGAGACCCTTCGGGCGCCTACAAAAGCTCACGTGCTTGCTGACTCATCGGCTTCACTTCTTCAAGAACTGGAAGGAAGTCAAAAAAAGAATGCCATCAATTAGGCTTACATAAGCGCCCAGGGGCCCGCACCGGTACCGTAGATCTATTGGCTCCACCACTTCGTCGGCGTCGGCTGCAGCACCGTCCTTTGATTACATGAACACGGGGGAGGCTATGTGGATCAGGAAAAGGTCTTCTTTTGGCAAGGGCTTCCGCTCCGCAAAGCCGTGGGAGGCGCGAACTCTAAAGAGGCTAGCTGGGTTGGATATTTTTTAGCTTGACTACTATTTGACTGACCACCAGCCACAACACCCCGCTAGTGTCATCTGCAGTAATAGCGTCATGCTTGAAGTGCATTGCCAAATATCATGATACTTCAAGTTATATGAGTCTCTTTTCAGGCTAACTAACTGTCTTTGTATTTAGTGATGAGTCAACTTTTACCGGCCTTCATTACTAGTCTTTCTCAAGCACCCAAAGATAGGTTTTGCATGGCAGGTGTCACTCCTCCTCGATTCCCATGGCACGAGCAATAGCCCTCATTTGACAGGCCTCTATCAGCCGTAGTTTAGTCAATCCGCCGTTGCACGATGTGCTCGAAGAACTTGAGGCTGCAGTCTTGAATACAGCTTCGATATGTATAGAACCTGGACTGATATTCTCAATAGCAAGATGATACAGACAGGCTGAGCTATCGGGAAAAGCCACCGCAGTTGCATGGGAAGGGGGGGGAGGGGGGGGGGGGGGGCTTGCTAGTGTCCACCTGCCATAAAAATCAGTGCCCGCCATACTATACAACTCGCGGAGTTAACGCTGGTCCCATACTTTTAGCTGGAATCTAGAATCCGAATGACAGATGATATAAAGCAGACAACGAATCTCCGCTTTGACGTCGTCTTTGCGAGTGATTATTGTAGTACAGCTTAGCAGGTGTTGATTTTTGCGTTAATTGAAGACCATAACTATATCTACAGCAAGAGCTACATGCGACAGCAGATATACGTCAGGCTGTATACTTGGTTTGTGCCTAATGTGACTGATCAATGTAACTGATGCGAGACCAAAAGCCATTAATACACAAACAAGGCTTCGCGACATAGTCATCACAGGAAGCTCTAGCAAGCGCAGCGAGATAGAAGGATTGCCGTAACGTAATATGGATTTGGGGCTGAGTGGCTAGCTACCCTAACTCTCAACTAACATACTACACTTGCATTATACCGACGCAACGTACTGACCTGCTTGATTCATAGTCTCCCCATCAACTAAAGAAGGGTTTAGCCAAGCATAGAATAAGCTGTACCCCAAGTTTGATATCATCGCTCAGTGAAACATGAGCATTGGCCAGTTTGTGGCTGATGGGCTGCCTGTGCTGTTAATAACACCAGAGACTATGACCGACATGCCACTTTGGCTCCAACAGAGCACTTACGCTAAAAGTCGACAGGCGGCCTAATAAAAGCTCGAGGAGAGTTCTTGGCGTTCGCCATCGGGAGCTCTTGCGCAGTGTAGAGGAGATGGGCTATGGATCTATTAGGCAGTCTAGCATCAATCCATATCGGTGGCTAGGCTACGATTGGTAGCTCATCTTCCACCAAGTCAGTGATCGCCTGTCAAGATTCTTCAGCAAGGCGTCCACTTCCTGCCCGGGAGCAAAACGAATGCCTCAAAAAAGAAAGAAGCCAAATGCCAGCAATCAGCAAAATACGGAGACATCATAAGACATCAAGGCTACGTCATAAGACAACCTGATATTGCAACTACAAAAAGACACTCTTATACAGCTACTAGGCGTGAGGATGCCATGGTGCTTTGTAGCCTCGCCTGGGCTAAGACACTGTAGAAATTGGGTCATATGGATGGAAACTTTTATTATGACTAGCCAACCAGATTAGCTTGGCTCGTGTTATATCATTGGACGAATTTAGACGAAACCCTCACATTTATATCAATCTATAGCAGTCAAATGGATAAAATGTGTATCTATCTCATTGAAACATCCCCATAGCAATTTCGTCTGCCACTTCTGCTGCGGTCATAGGGAAGCCGACCATGAGTATCTACAATGCTCAATGCGCTAACATCTGGCATGCTTGTGCCGCCGAGGTCTTTGCCTTGGCTCTTCCATTGCGGGTCCGGCCGTTTTATGTCAAATGATGTAACTGGCCGTGTTTACCCAAAGTTGGCCCTGTCATACGTTGACATTGAGTAGTGCTTGATGAAATACATGCTAATGTGCTTTCTGGTACAATTGCCTAGTCATAGTAAGATATATGCATGAGAGTGCGAAGCGGCAGTGGCATAGTAGTGTAATTGGTTGGAGCCTTTGAAATAGCAGGACCAGTCTTGGGGGGCTTTTTGATCGACACCTACAGGCAATTTTTCGATAGTGCGTCGATACATTCAGCTTGCAACGTGGTTGCGGTACCCAAGTGCTGTTGCTTGCTGATAGCTATTGTTTGAAAGACCCGGATCGTGGTATCCTGGGCGTATTCGATCTCGCCCTGGCCGGCTAGAGATCTTGAATAACAGATGTCTAATCGCATTAATGGTTTGGCTGATCAAAAGATAAGAACGTTGCAGTCCATTCCATGTAGAACCATGCCCGTCCCTTATCTTCTGGAAGCGGAATTTCACGTTGGGCAGATATTGCCTTGTTCACATGCCAGATACGCAAGCAAGAAGCGCTGGAAGCAGAAGCAAGGTGAAGATCACATACAAGTCAGGCTGCAGTGGGCGAAAAAGGCCAATGGAAGCGAGATGCCGTAGACTTGATCTATATTGCGTCGGTGCTCAAGAGCTGGAGTCTACTTTTACATCACCAATGAAAATGGCAAATGCAATGCGACACGGCTCTTCAAATGTGTCAGGCAGTACAATCAGGCATTGGGATTTCAGAATCTATTAATGCATGGCTAAGCGACGAAGGATGTACAAAGAGAATTATCAGAGCCCGGCTATATTCCGTTGTTAAAATACCATCCGAAAATCCAGTTTGCACAACCTCCCGTACAACTAAGCGCAGGCCGGGCTATTACGGTGCCAGCATTGGTAAGTGTATTGATAGCGTCTTTGTCCCAGCTTGTGAAGCATCGGGGATTAGAGACGGCACACTGTATCTCTAGTATTAGAGGGTGGCTATGTACAACATGAAGCGAGAGTCAATGTATGCTGTACAAGCCAAGGGCAGGCCCTCTTGCGCATGCTATACAGCGTTTATTAATTGGGCAGAATTAAGAAAGCTCATAGAAGTCATCAGCCATGATTGAAACTGGACGGATGAATTACTACATGAAAAACAGATATAGGCAGAGATGTTGCAACGCCTAGTTGTAATGAATGCCACGACATCATTATGTGCGCCGGGCTTTGGAGGGGGCGTCACGAGAGGAATATTTCTCCGAGTCGGTCAAGGTGTCATGCTCGGTGTTGGCAAATACCCAACGTTAATGAGGATACACTTTGCTCTACAGTGGAGAGAAGTGTCTGTCCAAATTAGGGACTCCCAAGGCAAAGTAAGCTTCGGTGAAGTGAGACTAGTGAAGAGACGGTACCCAACGCTCGCCATGTATGCTACGGATCTTCCAGCGACGGCTAAGGAGCTCGGACTTTGGGATATTTGGATTCACAGTTACCAACCATCCCAAGCTCAGCTTGTGTGTTAATCAAAAAAGAAATTCTATATCAAGTGAAGAGAAAATATCGACACAAACCCAAAATCGACTAATGTAAGCAAGCAAGTATTTTCCAATATGTTGACCTCCTGTTTCTAATTTATCCCCTTTCCTCGCTGCATATACATCTTACATAACAACCTGAGGGAAATACTGTTAGTAAAGGTTCACATCGATGACATGGAAACTATTGCAGGCCTAGTTATACTTACACAATCGCCATCGGATTTGCCCTGAGGAATACCCATTTCCTCAAAGGTAGCAGGCCCTTTTGGTGGAGGAGCAGTTGAAGCCTTTGCTGGCTTTGACGGGGTTGCGGTAGTAGATGGCAGTGGCATCGATTGAGCCTGGGAAGGGGGTTGAGACATAGGAGGACGGCCATGGCCGCCTTGGCCCATTGGCGATATCGGACCTTGCTGGGGCGGAGGTCGGTTCTGAGACGGCGGTGCACTGCCGACACGTCCGGGATGATCCACAAAATTCCCAGGGCTACCGCCAGGACGGGGTCCGGCTCCACGGCCGCCTTGGCTAGGTCCAACCGGCCCAGGCTTCGGCCCGCCCGTCAGGCGGGGATCATAGTTGCTACCGTTATGACTGGGGGGTAGGCTGGATTGAGGGCGCGAGTTGAAGTTACCCTGCTGGGGATGGCCCTGTGGTCCTAGTCCTGGATAATTCATATTAGACATGGGTCTGCCAGAGTTAGGGCCAGGGCCGGGTCCGTAGTTTTGCGATGGGGGTGGCTGAGCACTCATTGGACGCTGGACAGGGACGTTCATGCCCATTCCTGGGCCAGCGCTCTGGCGGAAGCTACCATGTTGCTGAGGGGCAAGGCCATTGTTACCCATTCCCGCATTCATGGGAGGAGGACCGTTATTGCCCCAAGATCCACCACGGCCCATCTGGTTTTGAGGAGAGGCCTGAGAAGGCGGGCGGATACCAAAGGCACTTGCAGGCCGATCTGCCACAGGCCCACGGGCATTCGGGTTGAAATGAGGGTTCACATTTGGAAGCTGCATGTCATCTTCAGGGTACGGAACAAACCCAGGGCTACCACCGGGCGCCTGGGGGTTTTGGCCCTGAAGGTTAACGGTGAACGCAGGAGGGCGAGAGTCATGAATTGAGAGCTTTGAAGGGTCGGGCATGGAAATATTGTCTTGTTGGGGGTTTCCTGGCAGGACCTTTGGAGATACACCAGGGGAAGCATGGCGTGACATCTGGCCAGGAGCCAGATTGTCCTCAGAAACAGCAGGCATAGAGTTGGCAACCTGTTTAAAGCGTTCGGGCCGCTTCCCACGCATGGAGCCATGTTGAGACTTGATACGACCCAGGGCAACAGTCTCGTGGTCCTTCTTAGTCAAAGTCTTTTGCTGGTTGAGAGACTCCAGACGGCCAATAGCATCCTTGTTTCCATTTTCGGCAGCCAGCTCATACCATTTACGAGCTTCTCTGATGTCCTTGGCTACATGAATACCAATCTCATTATAGTAGCCGACAGCAAACTGGCCTGTGGATAGCTTAGCGTTGGCAGCCTCCAAGGCAAACTTGTAGGCGAGTTTTTCGTTCTTCACAAAGAACCCTTCGTAGCCAAATAAAAACCAGCGAGAAACTCCAAGACAAGCCTCGGGCATATTTTGCTTGGCAGCCAGGGCATAGTAGTGAATGGAGAGTGAAGGGTTGAAATCACACCCCATCTGGCACAGCTCGTAAGCCTGGCCCATCTTCAGCTGAGCCTTGGAAAAGCCAAGGTAAGCGGCGCGCTCGATATACCACTTAGACCTAGCGTAGTCCATAGGGAGAAGACTTTCGGGTAGGTTGATGTCAGGGAGCTCTCTAGCGATCAGCATACCAAAAATATACGCGCCCTGGGGAGCATCCTCATCCGCAGTATCAGCAGCTTGATTCACCAGATCGATGCCACGCTGGTAGTTCATGACTTGGCCATGTTGCCCAAGAAGCGACATCATGCCCATTCTGTATGCCGATGCTGAGTCGCCGCCCGCAAGACCTCTTTGATAGTGCTCTATGGCTTTAGCCATGTCGGCGGATGGCGATGTTTCGTAAAACATGCCCATTCTGTATTCAGAACGAACGAAGCCCAGTTCAGCAGAAGATCGGTAGCCATTGAAAGCCTCGCGCTTGTCCAGACGCATGCCAAACTTTCCAAACTCGAGCCACTTGGAGCGTATAAACAAAGCCTCTGGATGGCCCTGGTCGGCAAGATAATTGATGATGTTGACAGATGCAATGCGAAGCTCGTGTTCGATTCTGGGGGTTGACGAGCGTATAGGGTCGAGGGGTTCTCTCTTGGCAGACTCGCTAGACATGTCAACCCAGGTCAAGACGTTCTTGGACCAATCGATCTGACGCTGGACGTCCTGCGAATTAAGGACGCTGTCCTTTTGGTTCCAGAGAACGCTTTCCATCTCATCGTCGCCGATAGGTATGTTGTCGCCCTTGACCTTGGGAAAAGGCGAGAAGTTGGGCATATCGTTTGGGGTAGACGAGTTTGAAGATTCAAGGACGGGTTGCTTTGCGGGACTGAGAATTCCGGGACTTGTCATGGACTGATAAGGCGTACTGGCGCCGTTTCCGGAGATTGGAGGAGAGGTAGGTGCTGATATACCACCAGCTTCTAGCTCCATGCGCTGTAGGTCATTCTGCATGTTTTGGGGGACTTCTGGCATGACCCTATATTGGAAGGAAAGTCGGGTGTTAGTTGTGTTGCACGTGTTCAGGTATTGGCTAGCAGAGTGCCTGGTTGTACTGTTTGTTTGTCTGGACGTTTTTTTTTTTTTTTTTTTTTTGGAAATGCTGAAAGTACGAGGTTGGAAGTATCTACCTTTGAGGAGAAGGGGCTACGACTTCTGGGGGCATATAAAAGTCGTCAAAGCCGCCGGGGACGAATGTGGCACCCAATGAAGGACCGCCTGCATTGCTGTTCGAGTTGTCTATAGCGGTGTAACAAACAGCCAGTTCCATAGTCAGTTAAAAAAGGCGTGCATAATTTGATGTGGCTGAAGTCGAGATGAGGTGTGAAGACGGTCAGACAGCTTGTGTTATAGAGAAACTAGGTAATGCTCTTGTTTTAGAGGCCTTGTGTCCCTGGCTTCAGGGACAAGCCAGAAGAAGCAGCCTTCTTTTTTTTGGCCCTTCAGGGCGGCACCTGCAGGCTTGGTGGTGTCGAAAGGTCTTTTTTTTGTGTGTGATTGTTTTTTCTTCTGACAAGGCGCTGAGGCTGTATGACTTTACGGGACTACTGCAAGGGAGGAGGAAGGACTGGGAGTACGGCTACAACAAGCCGGCCAATAGAGGCAAACTTACAGCCTTGTTGGTTGTTGTAGTGCGACATGATGGCACTTTGCGACGTGTGCTGCTACAGTAGGAAACAAGAGGATTGGCCAGCTGAAATTGAGAAGGCTATAACAGGGCGAGGACTGTGGTGCCAATAAAATGGGCGTAAGTGGCGCAAAATACGGGTGTGTGGTATTGTATGTATTGCGCAAACAACTCGATATTGATTGGCAGAAAGACGGGGAGCGCACAAGACAAATATAGAATTAGGAATAGGGGTCGGTAGCGGGTGCTGCGGCCCGGAAGGGAAGAAAGCGCGATATGGGCCGGGAAGCGTAGTACGGGTGCGACGGGTAGCCTCTCGGACTCGGTTTGGGATTGAGATATTAGGTAACCCAGATAAGACGGGTCGAGAAAGAATCGCAACGTGGAACACGTCCAACTAGGTAGGAGCTGGCGAGGTAGAGTACAAAAGGTGGGAGGGGGTATCGCGGGCAGGGTCGTACCGTATGGGCGAGCAGTCGAACTATTGGATGGATTACCCAGCACGGCTGATGGAAATCCGATAATCGACAGTGGCTTTCTGGCGGATGGGTGATGATGATGGATTAGGATAGGGAGCTCTGTAGGTGGCTTGCAAGTTGCTGTCCTTGTTGCCTGTCAGATAACCCAAGGCAATCAAAAGCGGGGTGCTAAAAGGACCAGGGTAGAGTGAGGGAGGGCGGGGAGAGAGAAGAAATCTCTACGAACCAGAGCGAGAAAAATGAGTGAGAGAGAAAAAGAGAGAAGAACAAGGAAGATGAAGGAAGAAAAAGATAAAGGCGGTGATTATTGATGGAAAGAGAATGTAGATAGAGATGGAATACGAGCGAGGCCAAAGACAACTCAGGCTGTTGAAAGTCTGGGGCTAGCAAGATAAGAAAATAGCAAAATAACAAAGACAAGAAAGAAAGAAAGAAAGAAAGAAGAGGGGATGCCTAAAAAGGGGGCCTTGGCTGTTGGTGACCGTCAGGGGATAGCAGGCAGTAAGGCAGAGGAGAGGGAGAGGGATGGAGGGAGGGAGGGAGGGGAAGACGGCTGTGATTTCAATGATGATGAACCGTGTATGACAATGATAGACATTCAAGTACATACATGCATGCGTAAGTCCTTTTCCTACTATCCCCGAGAAAGAACAATGTCAATAAAAGCAGCTCTTAGGTAATAGGTTGAAAAGATCAAAACCCCCGTATCGTACTTTCTATCACTCTGTATTGTGTACGCCTCATCAACACCACCAATGCAGGTGGATCTTTCAGCGTCGCTTGGTGGGCCTGTATACAGAGCTTTCCTTCTCCTAGCTCAAGTCTAACCAAGCTCGGCCAAGTCCAGCCATATCTAACCAAGAAGGCCAAGTCCAAGGGGCCCTGATCTGCCGTATGCCCCGCTCCAGGTATCAGAGAAAACACGGCGGCTGACGCGTTGCATTTTAGGTTCCCTGGCTCCTCGTGATATACTAGACAAGTCTGCGTTCACAGCCCTCTTGGGTTTCACCTCATGTGTTGCTCGACAAAGAGCGATCGGTTGGCACCAAAATTAGATGCAAAGCCAAAGGCTGGGCAGGCCGTGCAATTGTCAAGTTGCAGCTTCGCGATGGTGATAACCAGCATCATTGATGCTCTTCCCCCGCTGCGATTAAAAGCCCTCGGCAGAATCCTCAGGTCAGGATAGTGGCGTGGCTTCACCGTGTGCGCGCGTCTTACATGTGTGCAGACAAGTCTCAGGGCGCGGTTTGATTTTCGTTTTTATATTTAATTTCTACTGGTATTACCAAGACCAAACAAGGGAAGAGTATAAATATATCAACAACAACAACAAGACCAAACGAGACTATCTCACCCCCCCTCTGGAACGCCAATTGTGTAGTCTGGACGACCGGACGTCTGGACGAATACAAGGACGCCCGTTGGTCGCTGCAGAGCATAAACATTGAGCGAAAACGAGTTCGGAGGCGGCTAGCTATGACAGTGTGCACATTTTCTATCGCGTTATTTTAATGCCTATCCGCGACATTAAGCAAAAGTTGCGGACTCCCGGACTCAGACTTGAGGGTTGTTTAATGCTTCTAGAAGATTTGATTTGAATGTATTTAATGTCGACTGGAATCACTCAGGTCAAACGACGCAAGACTTTAAATATGTTCGCATCAAAGATCAAATGACGCTTGTTTCCGCCGGCCCATCTTAGGGTTATGAACAATAGGGTTATTTAATCCCAGTCAGATGCCTCCATACCAGGGCAGCCTCAAGGACCGATGGTGTAGTTGGTTATCACGTTTGTCTAACACTCATCTTCGAATGGATGGACACAAAAGGTCGGCGGTTCAAGTCCGCCTCGGTTCACATCTTTTTGCTCTGGGCCCCTCAATAAGGGCTGCCTGCACTTTTTTGCATTTCTGAATCAGTACATAAATACGCATATCCTGCATAAATTTGTACTAAATACAACATGATAGATAGTTAGTGCCTATACAGACAGGTACAACCAAACTAAAATCTACGTCCAAGTCACTGACTGACTGACTGACTGTCTGTCTGTATGCCAAGCCGCCTTGCTCAATGCAACTACAGCCTAGTGGGCGGTATTTCTTAAAAGGTACGTATATTCCTAAACATGTATAAATATCACTCCATTAGAGCCACAGAGGTATCTGTGCATGTAAAATCGGCTTGAACGGAGAAATTGGATGCCGCATAGAGTAAGTAGAAGGCAGGATCAATATTCTCTGTGCTGCAACCATGTTTGTCAGGATCTTTCAAGCACCATAACCTGGGGCTCATTCCTTTATACTCCTTCCTCCATGGCTTTTTCAGAAACTTGGCTGGCTTATAAGTGGATATAATAGCAAAGAGGTGGTTGCGAAGCCCAGTCTGCACACTCGTTAACCAAGAACCCCGTACATCCGTGCTTCACTAGCCCATAAAACGGGAAGTG
This sequence comes from Ceratocystis destructans, assembly GCA_038407095.1. Classification (NCBI taxonomy): domain Eukaryota; kingdom Fungi; phylum Ascomycota; class Sordariomycetes; order Microascales; family Ceratocystidaceae; genus Ceratocystis; species Ceratocystis destructans. Next base: position 16,001 of record JAXASZ010000476.1, read on the forward strand.
TAAGCACGTAGCGGTATGCTGTTTTGGGGCTTCAAGGAGGGGAGGAGGGGGTAGCTTGGCTATTATTTCTCTTGTTTGAACCCTGCCCCCCCAAATACCAGAAGGGTTTTGTAGCAGTGAGTTTGACGCAACAAAAGGACATAGCCATTGAGATGGTCTGGGGTGAATACGGACTTCCCTAGCCTCCCTTTCCGTCCGGGACAGGACTCGCGCGTTCTGAACATGTATATAAGATGGCAGCATCTGCCGTTCTTGCTGGGCTTGGTTCTGGCATCATCGCCTCAGCAACTCCTTGTTTTCCAACCTAGCTGCTTACATATCTTCTTCCCACATCATTTCATTCCTTTTCTTCATTCTTGTTTCATCAATTTCTCATCCAAAATGCTTGGTTCTTCTTTTCTCGCTGCTTTGGCTAGTGTCAGCGCTGTTGCTGGCCTAGCTGTCCGCCAGGACATACCCAAGTGGCAGCAGCTTCCTGCAACTCCTGCTCTGCCATCGCCCATCAGCGAGACGCTGTATGATGTTAACGGCATCAAGATGTGGGTTCAGAAGTACAACGAGAAGGCTGGTGTAACTCCTCTGATCATGGACCACGGTGGCCTGGGTTACTCTGCCTACTTTGGCAGTGTGATCCAAAGGCTAGTTGACGCCGGCCACTACATAATTGCCCTCGACCGCCGTGGTCATGGTCGTTCGACCTTCAACGCGGACGATGTGTTTACCTATGTCCAGATGGCTGATGACATCTACAAAGTCCTCGACCAGCTCAATGTCAAAAAGTATAACGTCGTTGGCTGGTCCGACGGTGGCATCACCACTCTACAGGCTCTTATTGACCCTGTTACTGCTGCTCCCATTGAGAGGGCCTTTGTCTTTGGTGCCAGCATTAACCCCGATCAAACCAACCCGGACTTCTCCGGCACCGATATTTACACTGAGTTTGTGTCGCGTTGCCGTACTGAGTATGCTGATCTGCACCCAGGTGTTGATTTCTCCTCGTTTGGTGGAAAGGTTGCCACTATGGAAGGGGAGCTGCCTCAGTTTACTAGCGCACAGCTGGCTTCAATCGACGGCGCCAAGCTTCTAATTGTTGGTGCTGAACATGAGGAGGCTGTTAAACTCGACGTGCCTGAAGTGATGAAAAAGGCCATTCCCGGTAGCACTGTCAAGATTCTGCCTGGCGTGAGCCACTTTGCCCCTCTTCAGGACCCGCAACAGTTCACTGATGCTATTGTGGAGTGGTTCTACTAAATGAGATGGGGGGTCTGAGTCCTATTCAGGGGCTCTTCCTCACATCAAAAAGTGCCGAATAGAGTCAGGGTTCGGTCTTGTTTACGAATGAATATGTACTAGAAGATGAGACGTTATGAATAAAATCCTTTCTTTTTCCCCCCAGTTTTCTGCTTTGGTGTAATGCTTAAGATTGATCCCTCGTGCGGAAGTAACGGTGATTTTCTTGCAACTGTTAATGCAAAAAAGAAAAGAGAGCTTGGACTTAACACCCAAGAATCACTAATATCAACAGACGCCGGAATTGGTCCTCTACCAGGTTAGCAACAGACGTGAAGAAAAAAATAAATGTGATGACGTCAGATCCAAAACCGAGTGTATGACGATGCTAACATATCGAACACATAACAAGCGTAATTGGTGTAGTGGTAACATTAATCGTTGCCATCCGGTAATGATTTCGATTAGCCCTGGGTTCGATTCCCAGATTACGCAGCAGTTGGCTTCACTTGCGATCGTTGATCTTCTCTTGAAGCCGTGGTTTCTTTTTCCTTGCTCAAAGTCGTTGATTGAGTCTTATTTTTGCGCTATATTCCCCGACATTTCTCTTTTTTAGCTGTTGTTCCGTTTCGTCAAGGCCTGAGACATTATTGCTGTAGGAATCTCCCCCTTCCTCGGCAGATGACAGGGGAAACTTGGCTAAAGGGGCGCCTAATAATACGGGATGGCTATAAAGTCTAGACAAACAAAAGCTCGGGGATATGCGAGATCGATCTTGCCAATAAAAAAAGGGGGCTTCCCAACACGGTTAGCGCATATAGCTTTATTTATAAATGCGTTGTATTTTCAACGGTCTCCCCTGTTGGTCCCTTCATGATGCTCGCCTCATACTTGATCAGTTCATACATAGCCTCCTTCGCTGCAAAGAAGCAGAAGGAGCCAAAAAAATGATGGAAGACGTTGCGTAATCTGGGAATCGAACCCAGGGCTAATCGAAATCATTACCGGATGGCAACGATTAATGTTACCACTACACCAATTACGCGACTGTAGATGGTTCTCCGGCAAATACCGACGGTAGCGGATGTTTTGAAGCATCGGGCTCCACGGGCATCAAAAGCATAGGAGTCTCGGCGTCGTTTGATCTTAGTGATTCCAGTAGACGTAAGATATATTCAAATCAAATCAAGCATAGGAGTCGCTCAAAGTTTAAGCAAACCGGCAACCGCTGACTGTCCAGATGCCACTGGAAGATGACATCAACCAGCAGTTTCTGTCCGGAACACGCCGTCGTATTGCTGCGAAATACCAGTAGGTAGACGTAAAATAACACAATAACAATAACAATAAATGGCATCAAAAGCTAGGCGTTGACTACAAGGAAAGGTGAGCGTTGGTTGGCCTTGGTGATTGCAGTAGACGTTAAATACATTCAAATCACATCTAACAGGCACCAATGTTCCCGACAAGTTTTACAATTCAACAGCGATAACAATAAAACGGCATCAATACTGTGGCGTGAAAGCCAAAATCAGCTCTCTCCGTCGTATTGCTGTGAAGCCCTGTGGGTAGACGTTAAATAATACAAACAAACAAATACACAAAACCAGCCCCTCATAAGTCAAACGAGATACTCTAAGTCGACCGTTGGCTGGCAGAGCATAACAACATCCCGGCTGCTTCCATCCAGGACATGCCGCCGTATTGCTGCGAAGTCGTAGTCAGTGTATATCAAATAAAACAAACAGGCCAAAAGAAATCAGGACATAGTCTCATATAGGCATTGCTTGATTTGATTTTGCCTTATCTTGAATATATTCAAGCTCAACTTGATTCCACCTAGCATTCGTTAAATAAATTCTAGTTCAAGTTCCACCTGGCATTAAACATGTCAAAAATACGTACAACGACGTTAGGGAAATGAAGTCAATCTTGTGTAGCCAGGCATGTAATGCATCCCCGCCTAAATAATACGATCAAAATATGCGTCCTATATTGTCTGTAGCTCAACCACAGAAAACAAGTCAATCAGTCAAACCAGAGTGGAGCTGGCTTGATGACTCGTCATTTGTGTCGAAAATAATGGAGCAAAATATCGTCGGACAGGCCTGTCAATCAATCCATGACACGAAGAGCAAGATCAACCCATGAATATTATTAGTACGAGAAAACTTGGTTTATTAATGCAAAAGTTATCCATGTAGCACAAAAGTCTATGCTGTGTATGTATGTGTCTGTGTTACATGCCGGGAAATTGCATAACCCTAAGCTGAATGCTATAAGTTTTGCGTCAAAGTACGACCGGATCGGCACGACATATGGTGCATAGAGTCTTGGGTATTACTCTTTATAGTATTAAACCCGCATCTTCCAGATGCTTTGGCCTGGTTTTTGCTCGCTTCTGGCTTTTACCATTCGTGCGGCGAAGATGAATATACTCCCGATAATAGTGCAGCCTCCGGCAAATACTTGTGCGGCGTAGTACTTACCGTTCATGGCCTGGATTAACACTCCTTCGATAGGCGGTCCTGACAATACAGCAAAACTCACAATTGTGAAGGCCATACCTATGCGTGATCCTTGTTTAGACAGGTCTGGCGTCAAAGTACTCAGGCCTGCAGGAAATAGGCCCTGAACGCCGGCGGCAAATATGCCATAGAAAATACTCCAAGCGTAGATACCCTCTCTGGTAGTCACTGCCATCCAAAATAGCATTAGGACACCGCTGAAGAAGGACAGGGGTGTGTACATGTTGAGCAACCCCAGACTTTCAGAAATATAGTTTGGTAAAATACGGCCAGCGATGCCGACCCCATTGAGAATCATCAGCAAGTCTAGTGAGGCTTCATATGTCAATACCGGGGTAACGTTAGAGCGGCTAAACGAAGAGAGATAGTGAAAGGCAAAGTATAGACCAAGAAAACACTGTTGTGGCAGTATGTTAGTTGATATTGCGGGAAAATGGAGGGCGAAGGCCAAGGGCTGGAGAGTAGAGGGCAGCACAAATGACGTACAAAGAAATTCCCCACAATATAGTAGGTGTAAGCTAAGTCTTTGAAGGCAGCCCACTCAACTAGGCGGCCCGATTTGCGCGGGGGAATGCGAGGCTTTACTAGGAAGAAGGCAACGATAAGTGACACAAGTTGCACGAAACCCATCGTCCGTAGAGTCCACCCAACTCCATGCTCGGGAAGCATCATCCGAGCAATACTAGGGAAAACGAGGCCCCCGGTAGCCGTCCCACATGCCGTGATGCCGATAGCCAAGATTCGATGAGAGCTAAAGTAAGTGCCTACGGTTGCCACCGTTGGACAAAAGAGACAGCCATTCCCGAGACCAAGGCATATGCCTTGCGCAAGGAATATTTGCCAGTACTCCGTGGCAACAGATGCAGTGAACACGGATATCATTTGAAGGCATATGCCAAGGATCAATAAGAGTCGGGTATACCCAGCATCTGAAGCCCGGCCAGTAAAAGTACCTACAAAGAAGAGCAAGAAAATCTGCGAAGACCCAATCCAGGAAATAGCGAAGCGGGACTTGCCAAGACTTGAGGTGTAGTATGTTTGAAAGATGCCAAAAGACACGATAACGCCCCTTTTCAAAAGGTTAGCATAGTCAGTTTGCGATGTCGTGCTACGTGCAGACAGAACCCACCATGTATTCATGATAATAAGATGCGCACCAAGAACTGTGAAATGTTAGTCGGCGCTGTCGATTAAGTGATTGGCTTGTTATACGAGCAACTTACCAACGAGCCATGCCTTCAAACCCCCGTCCGGCGGTGGGCCGGGGTCCGCCAAAGTCTTTTGTGAAACAACTCGGCTCAGTACCTTCTCTATTACAGAGCCCCTATCAACATAGCCCTTAGAGTCGTCGGTGTTGGGTTTGTAGTTTGCGGGTGTAATGTTATCGGGGTCTTCCTCATACAGCTCCTTGTCATATTGTGTAGTGATGCCAGCAGTTTTTCTAATGCCATTAGAGCCGGACTCAATATCGCTATGTTGCTCAGCTGCTATCGCCTGCGAGTTTGTGTCGCAATTTCTTGCTACTGATGGTGGCACAGGCTCACATGCCATGATAAGAGTGGAATACAGATTGCTTGTCGTTCAAATTTACTCGAGAGAGAAGTTGACGTTCCAGTGAAACCTAGTGAGTTAAGACGGATATTATTCTGCCTAATTAGTGAGGCTGGAGTGATTGAGTGAGTATCAGTTACTGGTAAAGAAGACCAGCTGCGAGCTTTGAAGAAGGGAAATGGATGGGGAGAGAAAGGAGGGAAAGGAAGCCACAGAGCTTAATGTTGCCGAAGAAAAGAATTTAAATGAAGTTTACAAGCGCACCATGGCTAGACTTTATAAACCGCGGCTCATAGTGATCATTGCGTCCACACTTGCACTATGGCCCGGGCTAGTTACGAATCACAGTCTACTTAGTTGTCCAAGTAACTAGTACTATCTTTATCGGTGGACACGGCAGACGAACAAGCGTGTCCGCCGAGGGGGGGTTGTTACGGTGAGCAATATGGGATGGGCCTCAACTCCCCAAAAGCGGCACATCCAGACGAACCACGAGATAGCGTTCGTGTAATTGCTCGACAACGACGACGACGCCCTTTACTTGATTTGAAATTTCCGTGTTATACCCACGTAGAGTGGGTCCTAGCAAGAGGAACGCCCTAGGCTCGAGGGTATGTATGCTGTATGACTAACACGCACGCACTAGGATATTGGCTAGGCCCAAGAGTAAGACTTCTAGATGGGCTTGGCATATCAGTACATTGGTAATCTAAGTGATATACTCATGTAGCTAACTAACTACCTTGCCATGTAGCATTTGGGTTGTCAGTCATGCCAAGAAATTTCCCTGACAAGACAGCGCCTGTTGGGGGAAAAGAGAGGATAACTCATCTTGGTGCAGAACGACTCTAGAACATGTGGCTTTCCATTATGAAGCCAGGACGACAAGCTTCGTATTATAATGCTCGACTTGGGTTATTGGCAACCATCCAAAGGGGCCCAGTAATGCGTGGGTAGTCGATAGCTTATCACCCGCGGCAAACATTTTTTGCCCCTGTTCGTAATAAAAAAAGAAAAATCATGTGGCCCGTGAGAAACATGCCCTAGAAGGGCCTGCATGTTCCAGGACCGATACCGCAGAGGCTAGACCTCCACCACGTACTTCGTTGGGAATTGCGAATCAAATTTGAGAGTTATGTCTGTCCACCAGATGCATGTATGGTTCCTCGACTTCTCTGACACAGCCATAGAATTTAGTTTATCAAACCCTGCCGTTTCCGCCGTGTACAGAAAATAGTTCGCGCTTACAGGAGGGGGCATCCTTTCGCGAAGACATCACGGTGAGTTCATGCGGGCTGTTATATATGTGTTATGCTTTAGGCGGATTGCACTGGACTTTTAGACCTTCTGGCAATACAGCTTAGACCAGGACCCAGAAAGCTAAACGGGTATTCGGGTTAATAGAAGCATCTGGTTTGACTACAGTAAAAGCGCCGGAATCTCTGCCCATTAATGTCGACAAGTTCTGTATAATTCGGGGAAATCTGGAACCGAGCCATGGTTGCGTTGAACGGGCCATTTTGGGCCGAGCTATAGCCCTGAAACGCCATGGTTATGTCAGACTACCAAGTCCAAAAGATCAAAGGCATTCCAACGCTTGGTCCAGCAAGCAAGTGTTGGATGGACTTGCCGTGCGGAACTATTTTGATAGAGTACTTAAGTGGCTGACAAGTAAATACGCCGTTGAGCACGTGAAACTGTGGACATGGTAGATAAGGGACTTGCTGAATATTCATTGGCTGACAGTCGTGGGAACTTGCGGCGAGCTTGTGAGGAGAGACTCCAAGTCTGATGCGAGGAGCCATGACAGGCATCTTGGTAAAATGCGAGCTAAAAGCCAGTCCTCGGTTATTATTACTGCTGGATGTATAGCCGCTGCCAAGGATATCTTTTAGATGGGAAAAGAAATCCGAAGTGCATTTCCAGTAGACGTTAAAACTTTCCAAGTAAACACTTGCTGATGTGTGCTAGACAGTTGCGAAAGGTAAAATGCATGCATACTTCCATCGCAGAGTCGCATGTCGCTTTATAGTAGACATTGCATGGCTCTCATCGGCAATTTATTTTACCCCAGGCTGATATGCCAGGCTAAGCAGCACTGGGAACAAACGGAGTAATAGCAGGTTCGAGAGATGTACGGATTGGCAGGCTGGCGGTTCGGCGGGGCCTGTCGATTGACGGAGCATAACTAGAGTCTCTGCAGAAGAAAATTTGAGCCCTGAAAACCCTCAATGCCGTGTTCTAAAGCGCGGGGTGCTTACCAAGTGGTAAGCCTGGCCAGGATGATTTGGCATTGTGAGATAGCGGTGCTCACACGCCCTGCTGCGCTAATAATCGTTGTTGAACTGGTTGGCATCAGCTTGACTGAGGGTAATAAAAGGACGGTGAAACACCTAGTACTTAATCGTCAACATCCAAGATGCCACAACACCAGCATGGTGATGATGGATTCCATAACAGGCTAGCTAGAGTAAAAGTTAAAAACAAGCACTGGCTGTAAGATTTATCTTTGACTAAAGCTCAGTCCCCAGAAAACACGGGCGTGATAAACGAGAAACATAAAAAAACGCTAAAGCTTAAGAGAAAGACGCCGCATCCCACGTCGTGGTAAATGTCAAAATAAATGGAAAGAAAAAACAAGTATTGAATTTTAAATTTGTCTGCTCTCGTGATTTCCAAAAATGATAATTACTAGATGGAGGCCATAGGAACAACAGCCTGGTGTTAATCTCAGAAATCACGGCAAAACTTACAGCCTTCAGTTGCTTGCTTCATAGAAGCCATTCTAGGCGATTTCAATAGCCATTTGATATTGCCGCAGGTGGCCATTTCTTACTGGCGAACAGCGATGATTCGAGCCCGGCCTTGTCGATCCCGGCGGCCCTGTTCCACCTCTTGTCTCTCCTTCTCCAATTTCACGGCCCACAGAGATGCCCCAACAGCACTAGTGATGAGGAAGAAGAATGACAAGACAGGAATCAGCTGCAGTGTCATGGCTACGGTGCCATAGCATGTGTAGTCCCATAGTCTTCTCTTCAGCTCCATCTTTCGTTGCTTTTTGTTGATCCCTCTTAGTTTAAACCACCGGTAATGAGATAGCTTCCCCAATCGCGACCCTGTAATGACGATGAATAATGGGACGCCAACCACTGGAATCAAGTTGAGGGGGAGGAAAAAGACTAGCTCAAAGATCTGCTTGAAGCTGAACGGGAAGAATACAGCCGGTGTAGTAGGCTTGCCCAGCATCCTGACGGCATCAGGGGCGTCAAGATTAAGCTCGCGATGGGGAGCAATCATGTCCTGAAGTGAGTTCTCAATAAACACAGCCTATATTCGTTAGCTAGAATGACCACCAATATCATCCATGGTCCACACTTGGCTGGTCCAAAAGGGCAATCCTTGGACTATCAAATAAGATAATACATACATCCCAAACGTCGACAAGACACTTATCAACAAAGAACGCCTCAAAAAGAGTCTAATAAACGTCAGTATGGGCAGCATCGGTCGGAGTGAGTCTTGACTTCTAACCTGAATTATGACTAGACCTTCGCCCAAAACGAGGAATGTTGCGCCAGCCCAAGCGGCCCAGCCCTGGAAGATGGCTAGCAGTGCTACTTGGGGCAAAAACGCAAATGCAAATAACACAAAGTACACGGCGAACGATAGAAGGGTTAGAGGCAGCAAGCGCCCTAAGGCGATTGGCCACAGCTCGCGATGGGTGACAAAGTATCCTACGCCGCGAAAGGGATACGAGGCCGCAGTGAGGCCCCTTCTAAGACGTGACTCTTTCCTGACTACAGGAGCTAGAAGAGATTCGAGCTCAGAGGCGCGTGAGGGGTCGGCGGCAGACATATTACCTTCGTAGCGAGGTATGGAAAACGATAAGCAGGCTGCCGAGCGATATGAAAAGGAATCGAGATTTGGTGTGGTGAGTATGAAACGATGAGTCGTCACGTGGCTGATACTTCTTTTCAAGGCTGTGCAATTCGTCTATATTCTATATCATAAAAGTTAACGTATAGATATCTTCGGATGACCTGTGCTGGGGACGAAGAGCTGGTCTGTGCATGTCAAGGATGGCTGCAGTCTTTCTTACGTTGGTTGGCCAAAGGAACGTAAAAATATCTAGTTGGATTAGCGAAAAGAACCTTAGAATGCGTGATGGTAAATATGAAGCAAGATCTTCTATTTTGCTTCGTCGTGGCTCTGAGAAAGCAGCCAAGTCTGTCGTAGAATTTACGATAGAAAAGCGAGGTTATGACCGTCGATAAAGAATTTGCATCACGTGATTATTTGCCTGCATTACAAACCCCAATGAGAAATTAGAAACCCTTACTCTTAATGCAGCAAGGTTTTAATAGATGCTGTGTCTACTTGGCTCTCGATAATATTACTGAATATTAAGCAAAAAACACCAAAAAAACAAGCAACAAGCAAAAGGATGAAGAGGACGGAAAGCCAATATAAAACAAAAGTAGCAAATAAAAGCCAGTTGTAGTCCGGCACTCCACTTCCGAGAAAACACCCCTATCGCCGTGCCGTTTCCTTTCACTTTCACCCGCCAATGCGGCATCCTCCACTTAAGGGTCCAGCCAAATATATGCAACTCCTGTGTCCCATGAGAAGCTTTGATACAAATCTCGTGGGTAGTTTCTTCTCTTCGCCTCGGCACTCCCACGGATGGTTGAAAGTCTTGGGATCGCAACCTGCGACTGGGAACTGTACTTTCACATTCACGTGGTTGAGCCAGACGTGATGTGATATTCCTTCAGGTCGCCGCCGTGCCCGGAGCGTGCTGCTAGGATTCAGACGACCGTGCCTCTGTGTAGCCACTTCACCCAGCTGATGTCATATGGTTTCGGTCAGTTTTTTGTCGGGTGGTAAGTCTGCTTTAAAGGTTTTGTTCTTCTATCTTTTTGCTGCTGTCAGTGACACTGCCACCCTTGGAACTAGAATGTCTTGGCTCTTCCAACCCGCTTTTTCTAGTTAGTTGGTCGACTGTTTCATTGCCCGGAACTTCGCAGTACCCTAGGACCCAGTGCGCGTTGTCGATTGGCTTTTCCAGGACTACCAGATTGTCGGATCTGCCTTTCCGTTTCGCGAGGATGCGGCGGATTTTGTCTACTTGGAGCTGCAAATTGCCCATCTTCTGCATGCGCTAGTTGACTCCAAGTTTTCGACACACAGGCTTAGACCTTTTGCTTGTGTGTGTGGGAGGGGGCGCGATTTCAGTGGCGACTCTAACTGCAAACTGCACTTAGAGCAGTAGTTGCTTCTGCGTCCACAACTTGCCTGTTTGTGCCGCATGAGTCGATGATGATGAAAATGAAATTCTATTTGGAGGGCGGATGACCTTTTCCCAAATTTCCATCAAGTACTTAAAGGTATCTAAGTTTGAACCAACAAGGCAGCAAGTCACGATGCCAGAGTGGTTAATGGGTGAGACTTGAATATTCCGTTCAAGCCATCTCATGGCTTCGGCCGCGTAGGTTCGAACCCTACTCGTGACGCTTGTTTTTGTCATTCTTTTTGTCGAATGACGACGAGCTGTGTGTGGTGCGAAGATACCCAGCCAGGCTTTGTTTTTTAAAAAGACCCGATATATGGGCTTTTTCTTTTTTCTGCCTGATCGGATCCTAGGCCCATGGAGGCCGATGAAATCTGTATCTGTCTAGACAACCGAATATGCAACCCGCAAACGCACAATAGCACCTCCCAAGACGTCATCGACGCAACAAAGCGGACCCTGAACCGATGGAAGAGAGAAAATGAAAGGAGACGGGTCCAAGTGATATGGGTCCTGGGCCACGCAGGCGTGGATGGAAACGAACAAGCGGACAAGCAAGCAAAGCTCGGGTGCCACAGAATCAACCACACACACTGTGCCATCCTGGCAGGGGCGCGAGGGTGGAGGAGAAACCAACTACGTACAGAGTACGAAAAGTGGTGGAAAGAGCAGGAAGGATACCGCCCACTTAATGGCATTACCGGCGACCCCTCCCCTTCCGGGTGCCTGGCTATAAGGGCCTAGACAGAGTAGAACTGGGACACATCCTGGCAGCCAGGACGGGACACGGAGACTTTGACCAATACCACGACCGTCTAGACCACCAGGGCCCACGCAACTGCACCCACTGCAACCAGGCGAAAGAGCGAGGGCACCAGTTGACATGCAGAAAACTGCCAAGGCCATGGAGCCAAAGGTTTACGGATAAGATACTGACAAGCACAAAGGCAACAAGATACGTTGCTGGCGTACTACATCGGAACCTGAAGCACCTACAGCCAAGGTGATAACTATATCCCGCTCACACACAGGACACGACTACACGTGGAGAAAAGACCAAGAAATAAATAAAATAAAATAAAAGGAGGGAAAGGTGGAAGTGTGGGGACGGAGCGGAGATCGAGAGGAGCGGCCAGGGACGACGAAGAAGAATAGAAGGGAGGGGAGTGTGGAGGTACTAGGAGGACATGAATAAAAAGGACGAGGGTAGGAGGAGATGTCGAAGAGGCCCGGAGGCGAGAATGGAGGGCCTCTTCTCCTAACGTTCAGAGTCAATCAAAAATGCGGCAACCGCTTCATAAAACAGGGGATAAAACCGACGTACTCCGCCAGGGCCAACACTCTGAGCCGACAGCCGTTAGCCCCCTGGCTGCTAGGCCGGTCCCTAAATGGTCATAGGAACAGCTCGAACTAGACTCACACCTGCAACTTCTGACTGCCCGGAAAAGGTGGCGGAGGACGACATCCCCTTAGCCTTCACAGTAAATAGTGCAAAATGCCGTAGTAATTACCACCCGAAAAAGTAATCCGCCATCCGAAACCGACGTCTCCACTCTCAACAACGTCCGAAACAAATAACAAAATGGCGTTGAGGCCGTAACAGCAAAAATGGTCAGGAATCATGGCTATCAAAACCAAAGAAGAAAATATCTCAAGGTAATAGATGCCATATCAGAACACTTAATCCCCCCTACATCCAGCTTTCCAACCCCGCGAATCATCGTCCTCCAGCAGGCCAAACCAAGACTTGTATAAAGCAAGAGGTCGAGCACCGGGCCACTTCAGCAGGAGAACAATGGTCTCCCTCTACCTTGGAGATCACCTATAGAGAGCCAAAAGACAAGTTTTGGGTTTATGGTAAAGTAAACTGACTGCAAGTAATCAAGATACGCAACTAGTACCAGGTATCAAACCCACATTCAGAAAAATACACAACACGAATCTGCGGAGGACAAGTAGAATGGAACCAAGCACGTTGAAGAGTGGTAAAAGATGAAAAGCAACTATTCAAAGTTACAAACAAAGGAAACCATGGCCTCCAAGGCAAAGCCTAGGCCATTTACATCTCGTCGGGACCTTCACAGTCAGCCATAGCCTAGCTCTTTTCTCCACTTCTGTATCGCTGCCGTTAAAAGCTAACACCTTGCCGGTCCCCAGCTCTGAGCTAAGCCAATCGGTTCGGATAAAGTGTTAGTGTCTATCAAAAGATATGAGCAAGTTTCATAGTCTACAGTAATGAGCAAACAGCTTGGCTTATATATAAGATGATAGGAAAGTCGGAGGAAACTATTTTCGGCCGCGACTAGGAATGAATCTATTCCGGGGCTCAGTCTGTTCTTTGCCATAAGCAACATGTGAAAGGCAAGCCTAGAAAAAGAAGGGTGGGCTTCGTTAAGGAACACTTCGAGAGAAGAGATGAGACAATGGTGAAATCATCTATCCAACCTTCTCTTCGAACAAGTAAAGGATGGAAAATAACAATCAAGACTGATAGAGTCATGTCTAGAGACATCAATCAAGCAACAAGACAAGAGATGGAAAAAAAGAATAGCATAAGCATTAAGAAAACATGAAAAGGAGAATAACTAATGACCAATATGAAGAAACTCAACGCATATTAACAGACCAAAAAAGGCAACTTCAATGGCGAGAAATCCAGAGAACAGAAGGAAAACTCCATGTTCAAGACCACGGAAACGTGGTAGATTCAGGAAATATTTATAAGATATTTTTTAGTTAGACTACCTTTGATTATTTAAAGAAAAAGAGCAACACGCCATCTGAGAAGGTAGCGAGGAAACAGGAAGCAAGCATACGGCTTACAATGTAAAGTCAGTCATACCAAGCTAAGATGTACGTCAGTTCACTCTCCCCTATACACTCTCACTACAAGTCAGTAGAATGTAGGAAGCTTCATCAGCGAGAATGAAACACGTATTTTGTACACGTACATGCAGGTTGTATATCTCTCATCCCGACGCACGTCATATGTGAGCCAAGGTCCTGGTAGCCTGTCTCATGCTAGTATTAATATCCCTCTTGTGTATAAACATGGCTTCTATCACAGGGTAGGGGCGGAATCATGGATAATTATCAGCAGAGCAGCGGTGGTATGGTATATGACATCACATCACTAGAGACAGACAGTCTAGAACATCTTCATAGCCTTGTTGCATCCCAAGGTCTTTTTAATCCATGGAAAGACCCCTTGCTATCAAACAGTGCTGGGGTTTTTAGTGAGATCAAACGTTAAACAGAAACACGATACACCCATCACCGCCTTCTCCCTTGCTAGACTACATGGAAGATAGATAGGCAAGATCTACAGCGCATGTAGTATTTGATTTTGTTGGTTGTATAGGCACATGCGCCACCCGATCTATGCAACAAAAATGTTTTGCATGCATCGATCGCCACGTGAGTATACATCTTTTTCCTTTTCCCCATGTACAGTGAGGGGGGAACTTTTGCTAAAATCAACGCGTTGAGCACAAAGTGAAACTTTGCAGCATAGCAGAGTGGCACGGATCAATCCCCCTTCGTTTCAAGATCAAAGTTGGAACACTCCTCCCCATAGTCCTGCGCGGCGCGGTGCTTCATCTGTCCCACAACTTTAATACAGCCACATATCTACACATAATCACTGATCATTTGCATCACAATATAGAAATTAGAAAGATTGGGTAAAAAACACCGCTGTAAAGGTATGTATGAAGGCTTCTCTAATTATGCTCCTAAAGCAAATACTATCTGATGAGCTTAGGGAGAAAAGATGGGTGCAGCGCTAGAAAGAATATAGTAAAGAAATGAAGAAGAAAAAAATGCCTCATAGAAGCATGTCCTAAAGACGAGAATATAAAATAAAAACATGAATGTTGCGCCTTACCGGCAGGTGTTGCCCTATAGCAATGACTGATCGTGTTGTCAATAGCTTAGTTGGCAGCCATCTTCTTAACACCCTCCTGCATGGCAGTAATCATGCGCCAGTCGTAGCTGTCTTGAGCCAGACTCCAGGCCATGATACCGCCCAGACCCTTGGCAGCAATGATCTCGTTGAACTTGCGCTCAACGATGGCGGGGGTGTCAAAGGTCCAGAAGCGGCTGGACTCGACGTCAACGTACCACTGGCCACCGTTCTCGACATCCTCAACACCGTTCTCGAAAGCCTCCTTGAAGGACTCGGAGACGGGCTTGACAGCGGGGCCGGTGCTGGCAGTGCAAGTACCGAAGGCAGGCTGGCAGTTGGCGCCGCAGTGGTCGGTAGTGACACCGCAGAAGCCCCACTGAGAGCAGCAGTCACCCCAGGTAGTACCCTCGCACTTGAAGCCGGTGGTGCCACCGCAGCTGCCATCAGTAGAGGGGGCCAGGCTGGCGGTGTCAACAACAACAGGGAAGGAAGAGGCCTCGAAGGTAGAGGTGCCAGAGGTACCAGCGTCAGTGCCGTCCTCGTTCTCAGCGGCGACCAGAGGGCAGCCAATGGGCTCGGTGCAAGCCTTGGCATCCTGTAGGGTGAAGTACTTGGCGTAGAAAGCAATACCAAGGTTCAGCTTAGAGGCAGGGAAGCCGCGCTTGAGGTAGTGGTCAACGGCCTCAATAGAACCCTTGACGTCGGTGTGATGCTTAGAGGCGGTGTCACGGCGGTTGATCATGTCGTAGGTCATAATGTTGACGAAGTCGACAGCGGCATCAATCTCGGGCACTTTCTCAGGGGTGTAGGCCATCATGTCGCGCTCCATGGCAGGGACAGCGATGGAGAGCTCCTTCTCGCCAAGAGCCTTCTTGACCTCAGACAGGAGGAGAGGGTAGGTCTCAATCTCAGTCTCGTCGTTCGGCACAGTCTTGTAGTCGGCACCGTTGCCAACTGGGTACTCCCAGTCCATGTCGACACCGTCGTAGCCGAGTCTTTCGACAGTGGCGGCAATGTTCTTGGCGTACAGGGCACGGGACTCGGCAGTGCGAGCACCGATGCGGAAGCCAGCGTTGTCATTCCAGCCACCAATGGCCATGATGACCTTGGTGTTCTCGTCGAACATGGCGCGAACCTTGTCCAGTTCCATGAAAGGAGTGTACTCGCCAACGGGGTCGGTGGTGAACAGCGACGAGTTGGCAAAGGCGGTGATCACGTGAGTGATACCAGCGGTCTTGCTCTTGTCGGGGAGAACAGCGGTGTGGTACCTAGCGGGCATGTGTTAGATCAGATCAACAGTGAGATAGTGTTCGTGTGCAACTTACTGGTCAAAGTACAGGATGAAGCGAGGATCCTTGACGCCACCATCGGTGGTGGGAGGGGCGGTGCCGGTGGGAACAGCGCCAGACGAAGAGGGAGTGACGGGGGTCTCAGGAGTGGTCTTCTGGTCAGTGCTGCGAGAAGAGCACTGGGGAGCGGCAGCAGCGGTAGCGGCCCAAATGGCAAAAGCCGAGGCAAAGGCAGAAATGCGAACCATCTTGAATGATAAAGAGTGACAAGAGTGTATGTAGATAAAAGAGTGAAGATGAGTGGGTATAGATTATTAGAATCAGCGAACAATGATGTACCAGCACAAGAGAGTATGTGGTAGATGCACAGCAACACAGAACTTCTAATGTGAATGAATGACTGTTCAACTGTGAAAAGGAGCGCTGAGGATGGTGAGGAAAAGGAAGAAGAAAACACGATCAAGCGGCGAGACAAGACCATCTTATATACAGATCGAGATGGAGGAAGAGGGAAGAGGGAAGAGGAGGCAGGCCAGCGTGTAGCTTCACCCAAAGGCATGGCCTTCGATATGAAACCGGGATGAAGCTCGACCCCTTGCTCTCGGCATTGGCTAAAATCCACTAAAAGACAAAAAGTAAAATAGAAATTCCCATGAATCGTGCTTTGATCTGGTGTAAGCAAACATGCAACAGGCGTAGCCGGGGTATGGAAAACCAAGTCCCGACCGGCTAATATGCAATCGAGTCTAAGCTCTTCCTTCTCAACCTTCATCCTTGCTCTTCATTGAAGATGCCAAGAACTTGGTCCTTTCGTCGTTAGTCTTCACGTTTTCACAATCCATGGAAGATAAACACACTAACCAAATTACAGCCACCACACCCCTCCCCTCCACATCTCCCAGCAGCAAATAGGAGCTCTGATTTGCGCTCGTTCCCCGCCGGGTCTTCCGGATGAACCAAGCTTGCTACAGTAGACGCTCTTCTTTGTCCTCGACGCTTCTATCCCAAGAAGGTAAACAAGCCTTGTTGGCCATAGTCGACAAGCAGGAGGAGGCAATTAAGAAAGGGACATGGGGGAGGCATCGCAACGGCTTGGCTTTGGGAGTCCGTGGGAGTCTGCGGCCGTAGAAGTCGTGCCATTTGTCAACGTCACTGTTGCCTTTGTATGTTGGCACCTTTGTTGTTTCTTGTCGCGAGAAAGTCCGTCCTGTAGTACGTCCCCTCCTCGTCAATCCAACCTTGCTCCGCTACTTCCTCTTTGGGCAGGGCAACTTCCCTGAAATATCGACCAGCATTTTTTGGCTGCATTGGAGATGGCTCCTGCCTATTTCTCCATGCAGAAGTTTCCTCGTTTTAACTTGCGTGCAGAAAATTAGGACGAAGACTGCCCCTCTTTGCCCCGGCTCCTTCCTAGTTTGTGTGCTGCAAGCCGACTGTACCTTGCCTTAGCTACCAACGAGGACTGCTACCTCCTTCCTACCTACCTACCTACCTACCTCCTTCCTTCCTACCTTCAACCTACCTACCTACCACGCACTAGCCACTAGCTACTGTCCATCTGACCCTTCTGCCGGCATATTGCGATCTTCCCCCTTTACATCTCCTTCGTGCCAAGTATAAAAAGCATATTGCAAGAGAAAGTCCCTTGTTCTTGGCCAGGATGGCGCTCCTTCAGAGACAAAAAGGTTGGCCACTGGAATTCTAGCGTTGTTCCATGGCCTTACTAGTCTCCATCAAGGTTGGTGTTTGAGAAAGGGGGAAGGGGGAAGGGGGAGTCGAAAAGAGATGCGCGGAGTTATCAAGTCCAACCCTTAGCATTGCGTGAAAGTACCCACATGCTTGGCTAGAATATGCACATGCCATGGAATCGTCTCAAACTCGAAGTCTCTGCGGACTACCCACACAAGAAGGTACAAGCTACAAGCGTTCTAGACTTGCACTCGGGGCTTGGTTCTACCGAAATACCGCTCCCTGTCTTCCCCATCATGATCACCAACAGCAACAACCACATACCACGCACTCAACCTAGCCATGTACAGCTATGGATCTCAGTCATGAACTCTTGCGTGCGCATAACGCAAAAGCTTATTACGATACACACACTTGGATGGCTTGTGCGTGAACACCGCTACCTGCCTTCATGTATGTTCCTTCACCCCTGCATCAATAGGATACACGCATGTCAAAGCCTCCGCTCGCCGTGGTCGTAGTAGTAGTAATAGTAGTAGTAGTAGTAGTAGTAGCTGCCGCAGATTCCCACGAAATAACGGGCTGCCTTTCTTATGCATTGAGGCCACTGCATATGTGTTCTTGGCTTTTTTGTTTGCTTGCCTCCCCCTCTACACTTTGATTACTTTCCTACGAAGGCCCGTGCTAAATTTATTTTGCCATACCCTTGATTTAAGCTAATCGCAATCTACATTACTTCCCAAACATGTCCCTTGATCCCTCTTTGTGTCCATGCGCGCAACAAACGTCGTCTATGGCTGTGGTGGGCCCAGGTGCCAGAGCTCCCTGAATCTTGCACATCTATTTTAGCAACCCTAAGGTGAGACTTTGTTGTTGTCGCGTCTAATTCGAGTTTGGCCTTGTTGTTATGATTAGAGTCTCCAATGCCTGGACATCCCAGCATAGTAACGATTCGTAGTATCATCATTGTGGTAGTGTAGAGGAGGCAGATCTTGATTGCCGACTTTTCCACGCCCGGACTTAGGGAATGATTGGCAAGGTTCTTTGTTTCATGCGTCTTTACCCTGTCTCGCTGCTGATCGTTTCTTCTCTTTCTTTCTATCTCTCTCTCTCTCTGAGTGTCTCTTAACCACGCATCTGCTCATCTTCGCACCTTTCCCCATCCTATATCTAGCCTCGCCTTACCGCTAGTCGGTATCGCTAGCCGGTATGCGTGTGGAATTGTGACCAGCCCTGCCTGCCCAGCCATTCCCTCGTTTGTCTACTTCACCACTTGAACAATTCGCTCCGCCCTTTACCATCATCCTGCTTCCTCCTCTCCTGGATTCTATGCTTAATTTAATAGATGACTGATAAAACACTGAGAACTAAAAATAATAATAGAGCCAATAAGGAACAAATAACAAGAATACCACGTTCCCTAGGTTTCCTCCTCCAATTCGTGAGAGTGTTTTCCCAGGCTCCTTTTCCTTCCTATCGGCAGCGTTGTAATTTGCTTCCGCCACTCAGCCCCTCTTCCCCACCGACAAGTTTGTGTTTCTCCCCCTTATACTCGTTTCTTTGTATGCATTATACCAGATCTGATATAATAAAGATCAATTATGGATGACGCTATATCATCGCCAAGTTACTGACCGACCTACTTTGCGCTCCCATGCTTGTTTTTCATACGTAATCACATGTTGTTTGTATGCATGAACACGCCAGCCAAATAAATTGTCGTCAGCCTTCGGATTAAGGTTTTAGTGAGGCAGGGTCAGTCAGGGCTTCTGTTATGCTTTACCCTGGCGAGCGTCATTTTGCTTACTCGCAGGAGCGAGTGCTTCATCTAAGATCATTTCTCATTGACGAATGTTGCCTGATAGAAGGAGAGAGTTATTGTATTATTTTACGTCTACCTACTGTGAAAAGGAAAGAGGGGGGAGACGAATCTGACCACTTCTGCTATGAAGTATGACATACATCTTCTGGTGGTGGTCAAAGCCCAGTAACATTCTGTATGTACAGGAGGAACATGAGGCAAATTCTCGTGTTTCGGGGCTTGATATGATAATCATACCATATAGACCCTTACGAACCCTAAACAGCGAGCGACTAAAGGTCAACTAGCTAACTAGCTGTCTCTGATTGGCTGCCTCTTGGCTATGCATTTTTGCCCCACATATATCCAATCAGAACGGGTCTTTGGGAAAGCTCCTGAACTTCAGCCTATCCCGATCCCGATGTCCCCTACATCTTAAGCCGCTTCCCGAAGAAACCGCCGCTCCGAATCCCGTGCCCGGACTTGTTTGCCCCGGATTCCGTGACCTACCTGAAGTGTCCCCACAATTACACGTGTACACCCGCGTTGAAGCAAGCTTCATTCAAGTAGAAAACGCTCACATCCTTTGTGACCCTTCGCATAGTTTTCCATTGAAACGATGGCTGGCCAAGACATGCCGCCTGCTGGCGGCTACTCCGCTGTTCAGTACAAGGTTGGCTCTTCCTCTCCTGATTACGTCTCCCGTAGTGGCAAGCTCGGCAAGCTGGACTGTCTCATGTAGTGCCGCCATAACAGAATCACATGAACAGCATTTCCTAACATCTCATTTCCTTCTAGAGAAACCTCCCCGCACGCGGCTTCCGCCCTGGTGTCCTTCTGCTTGGCACTACTGCCATTGTCGCTTATGGCTGGTACAGACTGATCCACGGAATCCGCGAAGCCAAGTCCGTCCCCTAGCTCCAGTGTTCCTCCACCACCACTACCCACCACATCCCTAGCCTCCGAGCTGCCTTGGCCTGCTAAGTACCCATCTATCAACACGTTCTTAAGCTAACACTTGCTCACAGTGAACTTGCCCGTGAGAAGATGTGGGCACGCATGTACATCATGCCTGCCTTACAAGCCGAGGAAGACCGTGATCTAGTGCGTCGCTGGTATGCTGACCAGGCTCGTGAAAAGGCCCTTCTCGGCACCACCACTAAGCCCTACAACACCGACCGCTTTGTCCGTCCAAACATTGCCCTGACGCCCTCGCGTGCCCTGAGCCCCCAGGTGGACCCTCGGTCCCTGTAAAACCAGCCGCTAATTAGCACTAAATGCAACGGCATCTGGAGGTGCTGCCGAGACTGGTGCGCCTCTCTTGTTACTACCGCTATCGTCATAATGAGCAGTCGAAATGGCGCTTTCATTCACTACTACAAAGAACAGAGACACTGCTTTACGCAGGCAATTCAATAAACAGACACAAAGACATACCTACAATTACTAAACTCATTGATGAATCCCTATAAACAACTGCATCCGCCAGTCTATGGATAAACCTGATGTATATGCAAACCTATTTACTTAGCCCAAACTATGCTTTCCAAATCGCTTCACAAATTCACGATGGCACAGCCTGTACAATTTTGAATCCCTCAGACACAAGCTTTGTGATCTCCTCGTTCTTGTGCTGCAGTAAACCCAAAGCAAAGGCCACATCATTCCACTGTCTTTCAGTTTCACATCGGGCCAGCCTAGCCGCCAGCTTCTCCGACAGCTGCTTGGAATGTTTGTCCTTCTCTACAAAACCGAGCAAGAAGCGGATGATGCGGCGGAAGCTCTCCTCGGCCAGGTTAGGCTCAGCACTGAGCAGAGAGAACATGTCAACAAAGTGGTTGTACACAGCATTGTCTTTGGTGCTGAGCTCGGTGAAGAACATTCGTGCCAGGTCTGCAATACGCCGGTCTTCGTCCTCTAGACACTTTGCCATTTCCCCTAGCTGGCCCTTCACTTTGACCTGGCCGGCGAGAATGAGGAACGTCAGAGTCATGAGGCATGTCCGTTTGACACTGGCATCGTCGTCAGCTAAACGGCGGTATAGGAAATCTGTATTCTCGTCAATGAGATGGTTGAAGCATACGGCCATGTCGCCCAGGGCAATCACCGCATTGGACCGCACGGTAGCGTTGGATGATCGTTCCATGATCGTGATGAGGAGTGGGAGATTGGCTTCGCAGTACTCTGAGCTGACGCACATGAGCTTTGCTAGACAGAGCGTAGCAGCTTCCTGGAGACCCTTGTCTGTGTATTTGGTCGAGGCCGCGCAAATCTCAGACACTATAGGGCCGAAGAGAGCCAGCAAGCTCTGCGGACCATAGAGAAGCTCACGCTCTCTGATGTGGGCCATGGCCTCGGTGAAGTCGTCTTCAGTCGTACCGCCAATAAGATCTAGTTCATCGGCAGGGGTGTCCTTGTCCTTTCCGGGCGCGGCTGTTGCGGCCTTCTCGGCAGACTGCTTTTCTCTCTCCTGCTTGCGTCGCTTGAAGTCTTGTTCACAAAGCTCAAGATGCACAATCTGCTTTATGGCTACATGTCCAACAATGAAAAGGAGCTGTGATAGACCGACGGCCGCGTCACGACTCTTGAACTGGCTAGAAGGACGGCCTTGGCTCTGACTCTGGGGTTGGGGGGTTTCTACATCCATCATTTGGGCTTGAGTATCGTTGCTCGAAGTTGGCCTTGAGCTTGGGTTCCCAAATACTGCTCTGGTCTTCCGCCGGATAATAGATGAACAGAGAGTGTCTGGATGTTTGGCCAGCGCATAGATAGCATTGATGGCTTGTTCGGCAACGCCATACCACTCCTTGCTATCAGTAGCAATTTCTATTATCGAAGTCAGACGAGAGAGAACCGCATGGTCGTTCATGAGGCGCGAAAAGGTGATAGGCTTCCCCCCCGGCCCTTCTTTACTGCGCCCAGTCGGGTTGATGTGACGAAGGGCAATGCATGTGTACTTTGCAAGAAGCATATCAGTACGACCATAGCTACCAAGCCCAGTGCGCAGCATCGTCTCCATTTCACCCACGGCAATTTCAGGGGTTGCAGTAGCCATCATCCCAAGGACAATGATAGAGCCTCGTCTATGAGCACGAGATATTTCCCGCTTTTGGACGCCGTAGACTTGCCATAGCTTAGTGATGACAGCCTCGGGGATTAAACCCCCCTTCATCATGGTGCTCAGTAGCTGTTCCAGTGAAGTCAATTCAGCGGGAGTAGCTCCAAAGGTTAGACTGATCATGTTGCGTGCAACATAGTTTGCAGCATCATTGGGGCTAAAAGAGTCTGGGGCCTCGAAGAAAAGCCGGCGGTAGCATTCAATGAGATGGGTCTGGACACCCTTGCCTTCATCACTATTCCCTTTAGTCCAAATCAAGCGCAGCATGCGGCGAATACCGACTTTGTTTTGCTCAATATCGTACGCATCGCCAATCTCAAAGTAATCCATAGCCTCAATTACCTCACTCTTGTTGCGTGAGCCTAGAAGCTGGCAGACCGTCTCAGTGGATTCATGAAGAACATCAATGAATTTGAGAGCCTCTGTATAGTAGCGTTTGGTAAGAGACAGTTTTTCTATGGCCTCGGATGTAGCAGCAGCCGTCTGTGCCTTTTTGACAGCTGCAATTTTCTGTTCGTCCGTCATTTCATTAAAGTCCTTGGGTGCGTGATCGCTGGGGGAATCCCCGTCGAGAAGTTGCGAGTTGCCTTCCATCTCTGGCATATCGGAAGGAGGCTGTAGGGAGTCTAGCTCCTCGTTGACCTTGTCTAATCGCTCCTGCCACTCTTTACGAGATAGACGCGCACCGTGCATCACCGTAAATGGATGGGTTTTGATGAGAGTTCCCATAAGCTTAATAGCATTGCGGCGCACATGACTGCTTTTGTCTTCAAGACTGCGGCATGCAAGCTCAGCAACTCTTTGCCGCCTCTTGGGGAACTTTTGCTCAAGCGCACACAGCCGTGTATACACCTGAATGGCACGACAGCGGCAGTAAGGATTGATGTCAAGAAAACGCTCCTCTAGCACATCAAAAAAGGCATTGAGCTGTGTCTTGTAGTTCTCGCCCCTTTCCTCTAGACGGCTGAGGTAGGCAATCATGTTGCCACACACTTCAATGAGCGCACAACGAAGTGTATAGGACTCGCTGTCAAGTTGCTTGGCCAACATGGTGACTTGCTTGATGACGATTCTAGGCGCGAGCTCCGACAGACGCACAATAAAGGTAGATACTGATTTGGGCCCGCGGGTATCGTTGGAGTTGAATTCTTTATTGCTAAGTTCGCGTAGAACCTCTTCTGCTAGTTGCGGATAATCGTAAGTCTCTGCAAGAATATGCAGGAACTCGGCCATGGGCTCGGGAAGATGCTCAAAGTACGTGAGATTTTGCACGATTGATATTTGCGCAGCTACAAAAGGATCTTAGTATAGGCATCCAAAGCATAGCCTCCTCACCTTTCCTGTTTGCTTAGACTTACCATATGCGTGGCCATGATGCTTCACAGCAATGCACAGAACCTTAAATGCATGCATTTTGATTGTAGTATTTTTGATTCGCTGCTCGCTCTCTAAAATCGTGGAAACAGGACGTGTCATCAGCCCAATGAACGTGTCACGCTCGGGCGTAGTCAGAAAGATCTTGGAAAGCTTCAGCCTGAGAACCTTGCACATGATATCTAGTGCTGTCTGAAGTTGCGTCTCTGAGTTCCAGCTACCGTCCTTTTCCTTTGAAGCACTCGCCTTTTTACCCTTTCCACGGCCAAGCCGTACAGGCGCGCCAGAGGGCTTTTCTGCAGCCTTTGTCTCCACGGCTGTTATGGTCCACTGTAAGAGAAAGCCATACATCTCGAGCATTGTCTTGTAGTGTTGCATAGTCTCTTGCTCTTCCTGACTCTCGATATCGGCGTGGATTGCATCGGCCTGAACTGAAAGGCCGGACATGACGACGTCGAATATCCTGCCAAGGGTGTTGGCGGTGATGGAGCTGGAGTATCTGGTGGGTTTGGTTGATGTGTTAACGAATGTTATTTCAACGGATAGTTGGTCTAGCACTTACTTGAGAATGAACTGTAAGGAGTCAAAGTAGAGAGCTCTTGCAAGAGATTCGGGGCTTTCTGCTACGGCATCTACAATCTGATCCAATATGGCAGTCACATGACCATCAGTGATTGAATCGGTATCATTTTCGCAGTCGAGCAACTGGCCGTCGGCTTCATTCGTCGGCACAGAAAACGGATCGCTCATGTAATGCTTAAGAGCATCATTGATATCGAAATTGGCCGACTCCATAGAAGCAGCAGGTGTGTTGGTAGCGAATTGAGGGTAGAGTTGAAAGGGAGAAGGCGGGGTATGCCGTGAACAGCCCTTTGTTCTTTTTGTGTGTATCTGCACTTGACGAGGGCAAGGCCTTTTCTAGAAGGAGTGAAAAAAAAAATCGATGGATCGTTTGATAACTAGCAGTTTCCTGTAGGGGAAATGTGTTGATTGTGCCTTTTCTTCTTTCAGGGCATCAAAGTCCGCGACAACTTGGAGAAATTTGAGAAACAAGTCGCCAAGTGGTAAACATCACAGCTGTAGCCCATTTACGCCTTACCTAGAAGAGTAGTTTGTTGTTTAAAGCAACGCTTTGTTGCTCGTTCTGTGTATTTTTTGTTTTCTTTGATGTGGGGCTGTCAGCTGCAAGAAGGCGGCAGGACAGCTGCCGGCAGTCTTCTTTTGCTTTGAGCTGAACGCGCCCAAAAGAATTATGTGCACTAGTGGTTGTAGTAAGGTGAAGCTGTCAAGTTGTCACAAGCAGGACTGATATAGAACAACACGCCAACTGCTGTCTTGGCTTTTGCCTCTGTCCAGACTTCTACGTCTTATTTTCCTTGCCTTCTTGTTGCTGTTGCTGTTGCTGTTGCTGTTGTTGTGAGCCTTTAACCCTTGTCACTCGCTGCAAAAGCCTTTACACCAATATTCACATCGCGCTGCATCTCCATCTCTTCTTTGACCTTTCCCTCCACATTACTCTCTTTAATCTTCTCGAATCGATACTATCCTAGCTTTTCGCCCTTTCTTCATACCATCAATACATCGACACTAGTCGACCGAAACCTCAAGGCCCGTTTTATTAGCCTAGTATGGAAAACTCGCAGCCCCCTCATGTCAATGATAGTCATACATCTCAACAACGTGCCCACACGTTTTCCATGGTAGATCCTTCTGCATATGCACAACCACAACCACCACCCCAGCTGAATTATGTGCAACCACGGCATGCCGCTATGGAAGAGCCAGATGAAGAACAATTGAGCTCTGAAGAGGAAGAAGAAGAGGAAGAAGAAGAGGAGGAGGAGGAGCCCATTGATCCCGCCATAGCCAAAGACATGGAGCAGCTGCAAAGACAAATACCAGGCTTCAGAAACCATTACCGTCTAATAAAGCGTATTGGCGAAGGTACACACAAGACCTCGTCATGAATACGTCATTTCTCACAATTACTAACTCGGATATGTGATAGGCACATTCTCAACTGTCTACAAAGCCGAAGACCTCTTATATGATAATTACGATAACAGCTGGGACTTTGAACTCGAAGATCACAAATGGGAGCCGCCCTCTATCAAAACTCGCCATAACAACCGATCCTATACAAAGCGCCTGCCAAAGTTTGTCGCCATCAAAAAGATTTATGTTACCAGCAGCCCACAGCGTATCCTCAATGAACTAGAACTTCTTCATGACCTACGAGGTTGCGAGGCAGTCTGTCCTCTTATCACAGCCTTCCGGTATACCGACCAGGTCCTCGCTGTACTGCCATACTTCCGCCACACTGATTTCCGCGACTACTTCCGCCACATGACCATGAGAGACACATCGATTTACTTGCGCCTACTCTTCATCGCACTTGAAAACGTCCACGAGCATCATATTCTCCATCGAGACATCAAGCCCACAAACTTTCTTTACAATCCAAAAACCCAACGCGGTGTCCTTGTAGACTTTGGTCTAGCTGAGCGTGAGGGTGTTGACGGTAAGCCTTGCGTATGCCACGAACGTCCCGAACGACGACGTGAACGTATCGAGTCTAGCCTAGCCGCAAACTCTGGTCGCACACAACTAGGCTATCCCGAGCACGATACAAGACCATCGCGTCGTGCAAACCGTGCTGGTACCCGCGGCTTTCGTGCGCCCGAGGTGCTGTTTAAATGCACGGAACAAACCACAAAGCTCGATATATGGTCAGCAGGTGTCATCTTGCTGACTATCATGAGCAAGAGGTTTCCTTTTTTCAACAGTTCAGATGATGTGGATGCACTTATTGAAATTTCTACTATATTCGGCACCCGCGAGATGAAGAAGGCAGGACTGCTCCATGGCTGTGTATTGGAAACCACACTCCCCACGATTGGCACTAATGGATTCACTCTGGAGAAGATCATTCTGTGGTCAACTTGCCGGACAGAGGGCGGGTCTGATGGCAAGGGAGATCCATTGAATGAGGAGGAACTCCTTGCTGTCGACTTCCTGAAGCGTTGTATGACACTAGACCCATCCAAGAGGCTCTCGGCAAAGGAGGCCCTCCAACATGACTTTTTGCGCTTGGGACTACCCCAGGCCGAGACTGACGAAGAATTAAACCCCGTCCAACCTCCAGCACATTCTTTTGACGCATGAATTCAATTTATAACATTTTTCTTTTTGTTTACAAGTTCTTTTTCTGTTTGTGGTAATCTGCATCATGTCATAACTAGCCCATAGCGTGCTAGACCATTCATTTGTGGAATATTCTTGCGGTAGGGTTCATAGTTCTATTAGTCCCACTTTAAAGACAAGGGTGAGTGCATGTCATATTAGTTACACAAAGGCTTATCCTATCTTCTTTCTGTGTAACAAGACAAAATTGTGAAAAGCAACCAGCCCTTATCGTTTCTCTTTGTACTTTACTTTTATCGGGAGCTGTAGTCTACACTCGCCAGAGAATCAGTCTTGAACCACCACTCTGCCTAGCCGCTTTTAATCGCTTTCACTTTGTCAAGTCTGGCATTCTGTTCAACAGCGGTTGGACGGGACCTTGATGATTCGCAATCCTGGAGCATCTTTTCCATGTACAATTCATTCATAATCCCAATATAGAAAAAAGTTACTCTTTCCGCCTGTTTTCCTTCCTGTTCCTTTTTCCAACGTCCAGCAATAATCAAAGAGATGGAGATGGAGATTGGTTGTTTAGTTTTTTGTTATTTTGGGTGGGTTGTTGTTATCGTTGTGTAGAAAGAAGAAAAGAACAATATGCTTTCAAACGTAGGGTATTTACGCAACAAGTTCAACAACACCGCCGGCAGCAGTGATCTTCTGCTCAGCCAGCTTGCTCACCCATCTTGCCCGCACAACCAGGGGGATCTCGGGGATACGGCCCTTGCCCAGAACCTTGGAGTAGCCCAGGGGGAGCAGGTCAAGAACGGGAGCAGTGTCCTTCTTGGCGCCGGAAACGTAGGCATCCCGGGTCTCAGTGGGAACCAGCGACCAAAGCTAGAAAAACAGGTTAGCTGATGGACTATTTAGACCGTAGCTAGCGACAATGAGTCTTTGACTCTGCTATTGCTGATATGGTTTGGTAAGAGGAGGCAAGTACCTTGTCGATGTTGATCACGGGCTTCCAGAAGTGGTTCTGCTGCTTGTGGTAGTAGCGCATACCAACCTTACCGAAGTAACCGGGGTGGTACTTGTCCATGTTGGTACGGTGGCTGTCATTTTAGTCAGTATGGTTGATCGTGTCGCAGCAAGCTAATATTTCAAGGAAACTCACTGGTGCTGGCCACCAGCCAGACCACGACCACCGGGATGTTTCTATTGCAAGAGCCGAGTTAGTATTGGTGAGACCAATGTTGCCTTCGGTATATCGAAAATCGCCTTGTCGCTTCGTTGGATAGGAACTTCAGTAGCTCAATCGATGAGTCCGGGCTTTGAGATTGGGAATGGGGAGTTGTATCATACGCGGTGCTTGCCGATACGACCGTTACCGGCCGAAACGTGACCCCGGCTGTAGTAAGAAAAGAATAGTCAGTTTCATTGTACGCCCAATTTCTTTTTGCGGATGTGTATGTTTGGGGTTGGGTGTGTCGTCGATAATTTCACAGCATCCCACGATGTCAAAGGCAACACCCCTCCTTCCACGCTGTGTAAACAGTCGAAAAGAGGTTCATTGTATCGTGATTGGCATATTATCGATTCGAGAGGAGGGCAAAGTTATCGAGAGTAACAACGTACTGCTTCCGAGTCTTGGTGAATCTGGTAGGCATGGTGATAAGGTCGTCCCTGGTTGAACAACTGGAGATGCTTGCAAGGGAAATTGAGAGCAGAGAGATTTCAGATTCGTCCAGCTGAGAA
Organism: Ceratocystis destructans; assembly: GCA_038407095.1. NCBI lineage: Eukaryota > Fungi > Ascomycota > Sordariomycetes > Microascales > Ceratocystidaceae > Ceratocystis > Ceratocystis destructans. Next base: position 44,653 of record JAXASZ010000476.1, read on the forward strand.
GTGATTTTTGCTAGCTTGGCTAGAAGGCACAGAGTGGAGCACTATACTTTTTGTGGGGCTCGCACGAGATTTTTAGTGAGCCCTAAAACTACCTATTTTAGTGGCCACATAAACTGATGTAAAAAAAAAAAAAGGCACCCCAAGGCGCCACAATAAATGAGGCCGTGCCACAGTATAGTGCCACACGTGACCTCGCGTCTGTGGCGGGCATAGGCTTGACTATTTCTGCTCCAATCGCGCTAACATATCACGCTGGCGAAAGCTGCTCAATGCCGTCGTCGCTAGTTTATTGCATTAGGTCTTTTGTCATATCCATTTTATTGCTATAACACTTGGCCATCATGTCTTCAACTGAGAGCTCATCACTGCAGCCTGAAAAATCTGCCAAGTACCACCATCCTTATACCCCTTACGATGTCCAGCTCGAATTCATGAAAGCTGTATATGGCGTTCTTGAGAAAGGAGATGGGCAAATTGGAATTATAGAAAGCCCCACGGGTACTGGAAAATCTCTGTCTTTGATATGCTCAGCCATGACATGGCTAAGGAACCACAAGTCATCAGAGTTTGAACAATCTGTTAATGACATAAAGAAGCAGTACTTGGATGAGCCTGATTGGATTGTTGATCAATTGCTATCACAGAAGCGCAGAGAGCTTGGCCAGAAATGGGAGGAGAGGGAGGACAAGTTAGAAAAGATTCGACAGAAAGAAAAGGCCATGGAGAAGAGATCAAACAAACGTCGGCGTATGGAAGAGGCTCGTGCAGAAAGAACCGAGACTGATGATATTGAGAATCGATTTTTACTTGAAGACATGGAAGATGTGGGTCGCGATGACAATGACATGCTTTCTGGGTTTAGTAAAGAGACTCGCAGTTTGTTATCTAGCTTGGGACTAGGCGGGCCGCCAAAGAAAGAAGACGAAGACGATATTCTTGAAGAGCCTTTGAAGGTAGGTTAATGAATGCAGAGGGAGGGTTAGTATGATTTTGCCTATGACAAGCACTAACAAAACTAGATATATTATGCTTCAAGAACTCACTCTCAACTAAGCCAATTCATAGCCGAACTCCGGCGGCCTGAATTCCCTTCTAGCTTGCCAACTTCACTGCAGTCCAGTAAAGACACAGATAAGTCAAGAGAACCAGTGAAGGGCATCCCTCTATCGTCCCGCAAAAACCTATGTATCAATTCTCAGGTGTCCTGCTTATCATCAGTGCAGGCCATCAACGACCGCTGTGCCGAACTTCAGCAATCAAAATCAGGCACAAAATGCAAGTACATGCCCGGAGAAGATCTCCTTTCACAAACACACCAGTTCCGAGATACCGCTCTTGCAACTCTTCCTGATATCGAAGACTTGTATCGCCTTGGAAAATCACTTTCTGTATGCCCCTACTATGCGTCTCGAACTGCAGTCGCCGGGGCTGAGATTATTACTTTGCCATACCCACTTCTCCTGCAAAAGAGCGCCCGAGACACGCTAGGAATTAAGCTTGAGGGAAATGTAGTCATCATCGACGAGGCCCATAATATCATGGATGCAATCTCTAGTGTTCATGCGACATCAATCAAGCTGAGCGAACTTAATAGAGGCCGGCAGATGCTTGGCATCTACGTCAAGAAGTTTGGCAAGAAGTTGAAACCCGAGAACCGGGTGCAGGTTGGCCGTGTTGGGAGGGTTATGGAATGCCTGATTTCCTGGCTTACTGAGGCTCAAAACGGCAAAGTAAGAGTTGAAAAAAAAGCATTGAACAGAAAATCAGCATCACTTTACTAACTCAGTGGTTGTAGGGGGAGCATGCCATAGTTAGCGCTACAGAACTACTTAGCCGAAAGGGCGCAGACCAGATCAACATGTTCAAGCTGGTTGAATATGTGCAAGAGTCAAAGTTGGCCTACAAAATCGAGGGATATCTTTCCTATGTGGAGGCAGAGCAAGCTAAACAGGAAGGGAAGTCAACACCCCCGGCACCCAGCAAACCCGTTTTGCAGACATTGGTATCATTCTTGCTTGCCTTGACAAATTTGAGTTTTGAAGGCCGTATATTCTTTCAAAAGCTTGAACCCAGAGCACAGGGTGGAGACGTGCAGCTGTCGTATCTTTTGTTGTCGCCCACCCAGTCCTTTGCAAGCATTGCTTCGAGCGCACGAGCTGTGATCCTTGCTGGAGGAACAATGTCGCCCTTCAACGACTATGTCTCTCATTTGTTCCCTCATCTACCTCCTGGCAAGATCACAACACTGAGCTGTGGGCACGTGATCCCCTCGTCAAACCTTTGTGTTTGGACATTAGGGAACAGTCGAAATGGATCATTTGAGTTTAGCTTCCAGCGACGTAGCGACAAGGACATGATTTCGCAGCTTGGCATGTCCTTGCTAAACATGTGCAACGTGGTACCTGATGGTATGGTGGTTTTTTTCCCTAGCTATGGCTATCTCGAGGAGGTTGTCAAAGTGTGGCAGGGAAATAGCAAAGACCACAATAACATTTGGGGGCGTCTTCAAAGTCGCAAGGCTATTTTTTGCGAGTCAAAAACAGCTTCGAGCGATGAAACGCTGCAGGCATATACGGCAGCTATTATGGAAACTGGCGGGGTTAGTGGCAGCAAAGGGGCAATGCTACTTGGCGTTGTAGGCGGCAAGATGAGTGAAGGCATCAACTTTTCTGACCAACTGGGACGCTGCGTCGTGATTGTTGGCCTGCCATTTCCAAATATCAACTCGCCGGACTGGAAGGCCAAGATGGAGTACATTGAAACGTGTGCAGTCGAGCGACTGACCAAGCCAGAAAAGCAAGGCGAGCCCTTGACGCGTACGCCAGCTTTGATATCGCACGAGCAGGCTGTCGCAATGGGCAAAAAGGAAGCACGGGAATTCTATGAAAACGCGTGCATGCGTGCTGTCAATCAAAGTATCGGCCGTGCTATTCGCCACCGCAACGATTACGCGGCGATTATCCTGGTGGACCGACGCTATGGCACACAACGCATCCAGGATAAGCTGCCCGGATGGATCCGCGGAGGCATGGTGTCTGAGAGTCATGAAAAGGGCTTACCGGAGCTCATGGGGACATTGGGCAATTTTTTCCGGGCAAAGAAGAGCATGTAAACACTTGGGTCAGTGTTAGTGGCGATGTGAAAAGGAATATGGGAGATGCAAGAGGGAGGGAGGAGTGATGGGGGTAGAACATGGGGTGTGTGAGTAGGACATGCAAGACATTGGTGACGTCTCTCGTAACGACGACGGTGCTTGATTGGCTGGGAGGACAGGCGCAAGGCCCTCCCCTTTTTCAGGTGGCAGTATGTCATGGGGCTAACAATTTGATATTCTGAGCGTCATGGAAGCAGAGACATAACAATAGGAGCTGTAGAGGCTTAAAAACAAGCCGGCACGGGACTTGCAAGTCTAGAATCTTTACTTACAATAGCTCGCTTCATCCTTTTCCTAGGAGGGCTTAGACGTAATGAGACATTAACTTCAGGAGCACAATCAACTCCGTCATGGGCACGAGACCCACAAAAAAAGGTTAACCTTGACGTACAACTAGACCGGAATCTTTTAGCTTGACGAATGACTTAAGGTGATGTAGCTTAGGGTGAGCGGCAAGAGTTGTGTAGATGCTTTATGAGCAGTTGCCCCTATTGCAAGGGCCTAGGGCTAGGTATTGAGCCCTAATGCTATAAAAGCATGTAGGGAAAGAGCCCCTATGAGATAACGCACCTACACAGTGTAGCACCCACCAGTGTCTGACGGGGCTTATAGAGGAAAGTACCAAAGATTGCTGAAGGTTCTTCAATACTGTATAGCTTTAGGTCCCCTTGCTCAATCTTATTGCTGCGTTTGCCGCGCTGCCCCCCCTCCCCGCGCGACTAATCCTTGCACCTTCCTGTCGGCTTTCCCCCAGCTATGTGGAGATTTTTTTTTCTGCACTGAGCTTTGCCGCACGTCCACCAACTTTCTTCCCCGCATGCTGTCTTGTTGTTCTCCATGCATAGATGCATAGCCCTGGCCTTTGGAGTTTTGCAGCTCTCAGGTGAGAGACAGATGCTCATGTTTCCTTACCTGGCATCAACTTCTACGTTTTAGCATTTTTATCCTTTTTATTTTCGTTCTATTATATATTCTAAACCTATAACTTCCTGTCTAAGACGACCTCTCATCATCATCACCACCCAGACTCCTGCTCAGGAAGATCTTTGCCGAAACCCAACCCGCTTCGCCTAGCAATTTAGGCACTTTTTCTGTCTGTTCTCAGCTGGCTCTGGAATCAGTTGGGCAAGTCGTGGCGAGAACCAGTGAGCTGGCTGGGAGGGTTTTAAGAGGGCCGGCTTGCTACATCCCATCTTTTGCTCTCGAAAAATTCGGGCAACCTCTGCGGCTTGCCTTTGCGGCTGCCGCTGCGTCTGCATCTATTAAGCTATTTTTTCTTTCTGTCGTTGGTTCTGTTAAACTATCCAGACCTAGGCTGGTGCGAGGCTGAACTGAGACAGTACGTGGTAAGTATAAAGAGCGGCTGTGTTTATAGTTGCCCTACCGTTGGCATCACGTGCAAGACCCAATTCACATGCAACTGTCTTGTTTTGTAACTAACAGAATCATTACGGCATAATAGGAAGATCTCTTTCTAACAAGGCCTACCGATATATGCGGTGTGCTCTGTCGGCTCAGACACACCTATTCATCTACTACACGTATATATAACAAGTCGTGATTCCGGCCACTAAACCACATCCCTTAACGTTCCTGATTTAACTACCAACTCCAATATACTATCTCCTCTACTTCTTCCATCAATCATCATGAAGCCAACACCACTTCTTTCCGAAGGACCCGAAGTCCGTGAGGACATGGAGAAACTTTTCCAGAGCTTGATCGCAGAAGCCCATAATAAATATATTCAAACTGCTGAAAAAGGCAAGTCTGTTTCGTTCTTGGACCCGTCAATGCGGTCTATTAGCGATCTCGTTGTCGCTATCGACCGACAAAATGGCGATTTTCAAGCTTTCCGCGAACAGAAACGCGGCATAATCGATGTGGTGACCACGATTCTCCAGCCTGTCGACCAGCTTGGACAGGCCTTTGGTGGACTCGCCGAGCAAGCGTTTGCTCCATCTCTCGCTATTTTCACAGCTGTTCGGCTTATTGTTGGTGCTGCAGAAGGGGTTTCCCAAACATACGATGCTATAGTCGATATGTTTCAGCGCTTGCAAAGCTTTACAACCCGTCTACACTTTTATTCCAGGGAAGAAATGTCGCCACAGTTGCGGACAAAGTGTGTTGAGATTATGGCTGTGTTGTTCGAGGTCATGCTAGTCGCATTGACAGAAATCAACCGTGGCCGTGTCAATTCTTACCTTCGCCGCTTGACTGGGAAGGGCAGTCCAGTACAGGCCATCATCGACAAGCTTGACAATGTGGTAGAAGACGAAGCTGGTCTTGTTATGGCTGAGACCTTGGCCGAAATCAAGAGGACTATCGCAGTGCAACAGCATATAGAGGCGGAATTAAAAAAACTTAACGACGATTCTCGAGATCGGTCCATGTTGAGCAACCGCATCAAAATCAAAGAGATCATACATCCATCAGTCTACTCGGAAGACCGCTTTCGATACCTTGAAAAGTCTCGGACTCCTGGGACTGGCGACTGGCTAGTCCAAGACTCATCGTTCCAGGCATGGTTCAAAGGGGAAACTCAGATCTTGTGGCTATCCGGGAGTCCGGGTAAGTCGTTTTTCTTTTCTTTTTCTTTTTTCGCTACGATCATGCCGTCCACAATAAAGTAAGAACTCCATATGCTAACCCCCCCTATCCTATAATGCAGGCACTGGAAAGTCATATATTGCAGCACGAGTCATCTCATGGATAAACGAGCAGCTATTCAAACTAGAGGAACCTTCAATGGATTCTCTCGCGTACTTCTTCTTCCGTGATAACAGACCAGAAACTCGCTCTGTTCATCAGGCCATCCGGGATATCTCACATCAGCTTGCCGAAGATGACGATCTTTACTCGAAGACTCTGCTCTACAATATCCTGAGTGAAGATGACATCAAGACAATTCCTAGCGCCTTTAAGCAGCTACTTAAACAGCCAATCTTGGATGACACCCGAAAACGGACCGTGTATCTTATTCTCGACGGCATTGACGAAGCCGAGCCTTCGGAACTGAAGATTTTGTTTGGCATGCTTCAGGACATGGCATCCTTACATCTAGGCTCCATGGGCAATCCAGTTTCATTCCAAGTGATGATTACTGGGCGACCTACTTTGCAAGATATGGTGGTTGCATTAGGTGAAGCAGACGGCGTTGCGCTCAGCCATATTGTCATAACGACCGAACGGTCCAGCGGTGATGTCAAGACGTTCATCAACGAGGAAGTCAAGCGATTGCGCATTCTCAAACGCACTGACGAAGCTACAAAACAAAAGATAGCTGGCCTTCTGAGCGATAAAGTGGGTGGTCTATTTATTTTGGCACAGTTTATGCTATCCGACATCAACAATAGCACACACATGTCTTCAATATTCGAAAGCGTGCAACGATATCCGCAGAAAGTCGAAGATATGCTACGACAAACAATCTCCCGACTTCAGGATTCCCTGAATGCCGCCCAAATCAACGATCTCAACGAAATATTAATTTGGGTCACATGTGCGCAGGAGACACTAAAGCTCAGTGAAATCATAGCCATTTTTGAGCTGCGCTTTGGAGCTCCACCTCTCACTCTTGAAGAGACTCTTCGTGGGCCATACTCATGCTTTTTTGCGCTCATTCGTGAGGACGGCCTCACTACTGCCGATCTTGTCAAGCAGTTAGAAGGGAACAGCCCAACCAAATCGTCATTTCCTCCTCCCGGCTCCGTAGAGGTTTCTATTGATGACAGGAATTCATCCTACAATTTTGACTACATTGCACAGCCAAACTTCCAGTTTGACTCGAATATTCGCAAAACAAATCTTGCCTTCTTCCATGCTTCAATCACAGAATTCTTCCGCACCGGCTGTGTACCCCAAGCTACAGCCGATGGAAAACCCGGCATTGGATTTCATCTCGATGAGGCTAGCCTCCATATCCTCAAGACATGTCTCCAAGTTTTAGTTGCCCCCAAAACTGTGACGGTGCCGGAGAAAAAGACCCAGGTTACTGTTGGTGCCAATTTATGGCGATATGCCTCGTGGTATTGGCAGGAGCATCTGGTAGCGGTGAACAGAGGCCAAGTCAATGCTTCAGATAAACAGGAAATCGGCTGCTGCCTATACAAACTCTTGACTGAGCGAGACGTTGTTCTCGGTTGGACCCAAGAAGAGGAGAGTTTAAAGCTGTTTACTGATGCCAACATGGCCTGTATATCAGAGTGGATGTCGGATCCCGAGGTTACTTGTGGTCTACCTCCTGAGGCCCAAGCTTGGACACGCCAGGTTGTGAAAGAGCCTGGGGGCCTTGTGGAAAAGATTGGCCGTCTATATGCCTCAGCCTGGCTAGATCCATCATTCGACAAATACGTCCCAACCCTTTTATGCTTGCAAATTGTTCACAGTGTGGCATACATCCAAGAGGGCCAATCCTGGACGGACTCAGATATTGACTGGTCACACATCTCACCTCATGACCGTATCCAAAAGGCCTTGAACTGGGCCAAGGATATAGAGAAGTCAGGCCATTGGTATCGCCGCGTAGGCAGTACTTATGTGAGCTTTAAGCTGGCTCAAGAAGCTATAGAATTCTATAAAACGGCCATCACGAAGGACGGCAACATGGTGGATACACTAGGTCGAATAGGATATTGCCACTTTATCGACAAGAATTACGACAAGGCTCTCAGCCTCAGTCTTTCATGTGAAGTGTTGGAGGAAAGCTTGGGTGAAAATTATTCTTCCGTCGTCCGCTCGCAAGATGCAAGCTATAGGGTATGGCGACGGTATTCCAACCAGCTCCAGATTGCCGACTGCTACCGCCACCTCAAACGCATCGACCAGGCCCTCCAATACTACAAAAAGGCCACCAACAATTCATACAACCGGCAAGGCTTTGAACCTGAAGCTGCATACCTATCAGCACTTGGAAAAAACAACAAACACGCCCATATCATGATACTGATAAAATGGATGAACCGGCACTCTGGTCTCGATAAAATCGTGACGTGGACACGGCTGCAAGACTTTCTAGTAGCACAGGCGGCTCTCGGAACCCTGTCGGAGTGGACTATCCCGCGTGCTGCCTGCATTTCCGGCGACGTATCATTCATGGCGAATGCCTTTCACAAAGCAATCCGGCTGGCTATTAAGCAGCAGGACCCGGCCAAGGAACTTTACTTGAGATTGGCCTTGGGCATGCTGCGATACTATTCACGCGAATATGAAAAGGCCATCTCCATTCATGTTGACATCTTGGGAATTGGAAGCCATCTACGAGGCAGTCTTTTAGTCCGCAGAATGCATCTCATGTCCTTGCGCAGCTTAGCACTGGTGTATAAACAGCTTGCTGTTTCAGAAGCTTGCGATCCCAAAAGCCTCCAGACAAGCCAATGGGTCCAAGAGCTAGACGAGCTTCAGGGTCATTTACGGCGACACCAGCACAAGGATATGCCGCAACGTCTAGTTGGCTTGGATGTCAATGACGCAGTGCTATTTCGAGGATTGCTTTATCGGCTCGCCGGGCAAATGGATGAGGCTAAGAGGTTGATTGCAAGCATCATTGACGAAAGCTTAACAATTCTAGAGGACGACGAACCAGCCAATGATCCCTATGCATTGGACAACATCGCGAGAGCTCTTGTGGCAATTGGAGATACGGAAAACGCACGAGCCCTGTACCAAAGCATGCGAAAGCCTGTCAGTGAAAGGCTAGAGATGGCCATAGTCACGGATAGTGTGAACGCAAGCATGACTGCAGATACGGCGACGACTTCGCTATTTGCAGACTCTAGAACCTCTATCAAGACTAACTCACTTACTCAGCCGCTTTTACCATATGCGTCCATCACCCCACGTGTGTGTGCACAGTGTCTCAACATAATAGGTCACGATCCAGACCTTGCTGTTTGCACCCACTGCCTCGATATATATTGTGTTGACTGCTTAGAAAATACCATTAAGCCGAACAATCGACTCCGCGCGCTGGAGAAGGTAGTCGGTCGTGGATCCAAGAAACTACGCCTGGAGTTGATAGGCGGCGATATCGGACACAAACACACTGAGGGCCAGATGAGCTTGCAAGCATCACGCGTGATTGTCTGCGGGCCAGATCACGAATGGTTCTTAGTACCGGCTATGACAACGAAGTTGCGCCGGGGCGAGATTATCTTAGCAGATGGGCAAGTAGAGAGTCTAGATCTGTGGAAGGAGAAGTTGAGACGGAAGTATCTAGTGCCAGAGGTGGCGCAAAAGAATAATAGCGAAGGTGCAGGGGAGGAAGATGAGGAGGAAGAGGCGGAAGAGATCATTCCCCTACTATAACGGGACCTCGGCTGCTTGCGTAGGAGATCATTGTGGGCTTAGGTTTGCTTATACGCTTGTAATGTTTTTGGGTGCATCCTTATTATCATTTACGTCACGGTTCCTTTTTTTATTTTTTTTTCTCTTAGACTGTATCTTTATTACTTGTATATACTACCTAAATTGGATTGCATATATTTGTTTCTATGGATCTGTCTTTAATTGTAGCACGCCCCCAAACTTACCGCTCGTGTATTCCTGCTCTCTTTAGCATATCTAAATCTCTTCTTGTTACTCTAAGTCCTATCAACCGTTTTTCTCCAATCTACGACGTCGCCATCCTACCCTCTTAGAGGCAAAGGGAAGGGGGGGGGGGGGGGGATCAAACCAGAGAGTGAGAGGAGAATAGACGAAGGGGTCGCTGCTTCTTCCCACGCATATATTTCGGCAAACCCTGGGTGATGTTTGTTTCTCTTTGATAAGGAGAGAGAAGCGGAGAGGGAAGGGGAGAGGGAAGGGGAGGGAGAAGGCTTTTCCTGTGTTACTCACACCAACGTTGTACGGCGGAAGATCGGGGTCGGGGGATGCTGGGACTTGGGGTGTTTACAACAGAAAAGAGCACACAAGGGGGGGGGGGGGGTGAAAAGGAGCAGGAGATTAGGGAAGAGCAGAGGGTGACAAAATCTGACCAAGGCTAGAAAAGAGTGTGCAAACGGCGGAAGATAGACAGCGGCCCTGACAAGGCACAAGTAGAAGAAAAGCGAAAGATGAGGAGGACCTTGTTCAAGCTCTCTTTGTCCGCGTTTGGGGCGCTCAAGACGACATACGGCTCGAGTTGAGCGCCTCCCCCCCCCCCCCCCCCCCACCCCCCCCCCCCCCCTCTCTCCC
>JAXASZ010000927.1:0-54969 GCA_038407095.1 Ceratocystis destructans
AAACCCCCCCCCCCCCACCCCCATAAACCTATCCCCCGGTCTACATCATATCTAATGCCCCCAACAACCCCCTCTGTGGCTCTCTGTCTTAGATTATTGGATCTCCTTGGTCTTTTCCAAGTCACTGAGAATAAAGCTCCGCTTGAAGTACTCGTTGGGATGCACAATAGTATCCAACTGTGCCGGGGCTAGAATTGATTCATCCTTTGCCCGCTTCAGCTCGTTCTTGTGCACATATTCAAACACTCTGTTGCAGCCCATGTGGAACTTTTGCTGCTCCTTGTCCTGTAGCACACCCTGTATCGTCGCACGATCGTTGATGCCCATCGATTGCAATAGTGCTGTCAAGTTTTCAGGGCTAAAGTGCCGGTACGGACAGCCGTGCGCTTGACCCGGTCCCGGTGCCGTTTCAGTGAGAATCTTCTGGCAGGACATAGGCGAGTACCCTCCGCCACGACGATTTGTATCACCACCGACATCACCGTATGAATGGCGCACGTTATACCTGTACTCTTTGTTGAACTTGTCTTCGGTAACATTGCGGAAGGCCTGGCGCCAAAATATCAGACATTCTTCTAGATTGAGACCGATACCTTTTAAAAACAGCGTGTACTGCAGACGGCCATAGTGCTTTAAATGGTTATCGCGGCGCAAAGTGCGGTGCAGATGTGACATGCAAGCAGGAAAGTGTTTTGAGAGGTTGTCAATATTAGCCGCACTAATTTCGGCGCCCAGAGGCACAGAACTATTAGTCATGTAGCTATCTGGCGTCATAAAGTTCTTGGACAGGTGGTCCAGAATTGGCGACAGTCGGTCGTCCTCATCTAGACGGGGTACGGCGCGGGAAGTGAGCTCGAGTTGTTGTTCCATATGCTTAGAAAACTCGGCGCATATCATTGCTGTTTGCTCACGTCCGGGGACATAAGCCTTTCCGCCGCGTAGATAAACCTTCCTAGACTCAACCAGCTCTGGGACTCTCATCCAGTCGACCTTGAACCACGTCTCGTCCTCAAGCGATGGCCCGCCCTTTCTAAAGGTTATAGTGGCATCCAGCTCTGCCTGAATCTCTGCCTTTTCCTCGGCTGAGACATCAGAGAACCACTCCAGATTCAAGGAACGCACAAACGCTGCCCGCTCTTGTGAATCATCAGACGAAAAGCGGAGGCGGAACAGGACAGTTTCGACACGAGCGAATCGCCGCCGCAGATCATCAGTACGGCAAAAGGCAAGTCGGAGAATAAAATGGCTGTAATGGTCCTTTTGGCGCTGTGCAAAGAGTTGGGAGGAGTTGGATGTGTTGGAATCGAGTGGGAGATATTTGTCGAGAATGGGCTTCATGTAAGTTGCGGTCTCGACTGGTGTGCGGTTGCGGTGCAGGCAAGCCTCCAGTTCGGCAAGCACTGTGATCAGGGGAATTGGGTTAGTGTGGCCATATTGGTTGCAGGATTGACTACTACATACCTCGAAGTCGGTCAATAGCCCATTGCTCAAATTGCTCAAGTGTTATGTCTGACGTGGGAGGGTCAGTATAGAGGTTGAGGCGATAGGGATATGTGTGGTCTTTGAAGATGGCCTCTGAAAATTGCTTCTTGCGGTGATCGAGAACGTTTCGCCTCTTGGGGTCGATGCGGTTATGATCTGTCCGTAACATTGTGTGTGGCTTTGGGGAGTGGGCGTGTGCTGATGGTAGAAAACTATTTAAGCGAATCGTATTGTAGGCGATGTCAACAAAAAAGGCATGTTTTGCTTGTCGGCGCCCGCTATAGTTAAGAATTAGTGGTGGGGGAATTAGCGGAGTTTCGCAAGTGCTGTTGTTGCCATGGTAGTCGTACTGGTGGTCGTGGCTCTACTACTACTTGTCTAGGATTGCTATCGCGTTCACTTCCTCTTCACTCAACGCGTCTAAATGCGCCAAGATCTAAGCTAATTAACACGCTGATATGCGGCTCTGCCAGCTGCCGCAGGCACGCCCTGCCAGCTGCCAGTCATTAAATAAAGACTTGCGTCTGAGTCTACTCAACCTCTGTTCCCCCAAGTCCAGTATTTTTTAGATTACCTCATCGTAGCGACAAGTGCTCGCGCCACTTATCAACTAGGGTTATAGACACCAACACAACCCTTATAGACAACAACGGGTGGATTTTTGTGCGTTATATTTCCTGCTCTTCTCTCACACACATTCAGCACCTTGCCTCTGCCAGTCCGGTGCTGTGTCTGGGCAGAAATAAAAGCAAGGTAGGCGACAATAAGGGGGAGGGAGACTTTTGTCGTGGTCGTGTGATGTGCTATTCCCAGCTAATCTCCATGCAAAGACATTGGGACCTACAGAAATTAGCTATCCGCTTGCGATGATTGAACAATTGGGTTAAGGGTTGATCACGGGACTGGGACGACAGGGCTCTTGAGCCTTGTCAACGACTAGGATTTAATGAGGCGACGAAACCAAGCCTAGGCCACGTGAGGAAAGCCAGATTGGGCCTAACATAGGACGAGGGAACTGTCCTATCGTGACGGTACAGTGTACCTAGAAATTTGGGGAGGTGCTGGCGTGCAGTGAGACATATCGCATACGGCCTTCGGTCGCGAGCGGGAAATAACAATGGCCTAGAAAGCAGCACAGGCGTTGCTGTTGTGCTTTTATGAGCCGTGCTAGCTCAGCAGCCGCAGGCAACCTTGTGTTGGATCGGGTCGGGGACTGCTTGGTACGGGGCGGGAAGGGCTAGTAGACAAGGGTGTATGGCGCACTTATTTGAGTTGTTAATTCAATGAAACCAAGGCATTGGGCTCACAAAGGAAGCACTATTCTGGAATATTGGTGTCCTATAATTTATCATGTCCACACTGAACGTAGCATATGGCGCTTATAGCACGGTCAGAGCGCGTGCTCCACAGCCCATTTCACAACGGACGGCCTATGAGGCTTGGCTGAAGTAGGACAAAGACATGGAGGCCGTCTGTCTGTTCCCCAAAGCCTAAGCTGCCCAGGCTAGCTGCTAACAAACAGCAGACAAGGTCGAGAGACAAGGAAGCAATGCAGCATTGCTGAGTAGCTCGCATGTGTGTTTGTTAGACGGACTGGGTAAGAGTTGGGCGAATTGTCTTGCCCTTGACTGCAACGTGATATTATACAACGTATGCCCGTGCGCCTTTCGAAAGCGCAGGAAATAGGCCAGAACATTTTCAAAGGCGGATGATATGCTGGGGGCTAAGGATGGCTGCATTCTCGGAGTTTGGCTGGCTTTGCTTGGCTGTTGATTTGGAGAAGAATGCGGACGGACGAAGACTGGGACAAACAAAGAGCCTCCCTTGCCGCGTTTTCCCATCAAACAGGAAACAAAGGCATGCCTGGTATGTATGCAGGCGGTATGCCACCCGAGTTGTTTGGCTCTATATTAGACGAAACGTTTATAGTTGTTGCACTTGTACTTTCTAGGCTAGGGCCGGAGTGGGCTAGGACTAGAAGGCTTTTGCCTGTTTAAAATAACAATAATGAACTATGCGCTTGGCTTGGGGCCTCCGGTTGTATTCAGTGCATATTTTTATTGTCCTTGTGTGCGTCTTGGACTGGCTGGCTGGCTGGCTGGCTGGTTGATGGTTTCTTGGCCCAGGCAAGAGCCCACGAAGGAGCCAAGGCAAGAAAAGGCAGGAAGAAAAAAATATATCACCAGCCAAAACATGTTTTTCCATTTTCAGAAGCTGCCAAATCTCACACTGGGTTCTCCATCTGCGTCTCCTTCCTCGTTCATCAACTCATGGCCCCATATTGCACATGCCCTGCTGTTTGCCCTGTTCCGTTTTTCTCTCATTCCCTTATATCTTGTCCATTTCTCTCCCTTCTATCCTTCAATCTTTCTTATCAACCGTTTTGCTTCTTCTAGCCAATCACTCTGCTTTGGGTTACGCAGAACTTTTCCATCATCTGCATCTGATTTACGCCCCCATCTGTCTCTGTGTTTCGTCTGGCTTCCTTACCTCTTACCTCTTACCTCTTAACTCTTACCTCTTGCCTCTTGCCTCTTCATCATCTGTCGCTGTCGCGTACTCTTTTCTTGTCGCTTCCCCCCTCCCCTCCCTCCCCTCACTGACAGATATTTCAGTTCTTAACGACGTACTGGCCCTGGCCCATCCATGGTCGTTTTCTACGTCTCTACGTCGTTTTGCATGTTCCCTATTTCTTCCTGTCTTTACCCCCCTCTCCAAATTTGCAGCCATACTTGTGCCATTTACTTGGATTTGTCTGTCCTCTTTGCCTTGCACGTGTGTGTTAAGACTGTCATTTCTGGAGCCTAGCTTGGCTTGCCTCCACACGTACTCCCTCCTCCTCCCCCCCTTTGTCTCCTCTCCATGTGGTATTTCTTTTTCTGGCTTATACACTAGTCTTCCTCTCAGCTCGGCTTCAGCTTCCAGCCTGGCGTAATCGTCTTTTCTCTTCATTCTTCATTATTCATTCTTCATTCTTTATTCTCTCCATCTTTTATTTCTACGCTTCCAATACGCTGTTGCTACTTCCTCTCTCTCCTTCCTGCGAGCTCAATTTCTCTCACGTTTCTTCTCGCCTCCCCGCCGCTCCCTTTACCACCACCACCACCCCATCCTATTATTCTATCACAAGCGAAATCTTCGTGCGCCGTCCCGCACTAAGCTGGGGGCTGCATTTTCTGGTTTGAGTAAGTCAGTTAATCACCATGTTATATTCTTGACATGGGTTACGATCCCCAGGCGTCTGGAAAGAAGGCTTGGCTTGGGTAATAATACGGGCCCTCATATTGCCTCGTCTCATCCTGCTTTTTCACTTTGATGTGCTTGGGTTTTTAAGCCCAAGTATCTCCAATTAGCCAACTTACTCCCCGACACTCATTTGCTTAGCGTTATCGTTGACACTCGCTTGCGCTAGTCGCTAATGGATAGTTATTCCAGATAACGCTTTCGGCCGTTTGCTGTGGTTTTTTCCCTCTATGCTACTACTTGCCGCCTTCTACGTCACAGCGCATTTTTGTCTTTCTTCTTGTGCACCTACACGCACACGTCCAAATATATCGCTCTCTTGACCATGGACTCCCACCCTGCGACGACGCGACCCCAGAAGTCCAATACTACAGCCAGTCTTTGCCCCTCCTCTCCAGGGTCAGACTCTGTTTCAAAAATGTCTTCATGCGCTGCATCCAGCGAACACGACGACCACGACAAGAACTTTATACCTATTCGTCCACAGCCTGTCCAGTTTCGCTCTAATACAATTGCACCATCACCAACCATCCCTCAGGCCGAGTTTACTACCAGCCCTACATCGCCTGTTCTTTCAACTAGTGCACCTCGCAGCCCAAGCCAACTCCGACTAGTAACGGACACCCACGGCGTAACACACCAGTCTCCTCCCAGATCAACCGACAATATTCACTCAAACCCTGGTTCTTTGCGAATCAACACCAAAAAGTCTACCACAACACTCAGATCTATAGCACGAACTCCCAGCTTGAAAGCCAGCATTACAAGGCCCTTCTCTGGCCCGTCGGGGTCATCGCCCGCCAGTTCCTTTGCCGCCAGTCCCGTAATTGCAGCTATGGGCGATGTGACCCCTCTGCCATCTCCGCTATTGTACCACGACTCCTCCGGGCCCTGGAGCGGCATTTCTGCTCGTCCGCCCTCCAGAGATGTTTTGCCTATCCCACGATCAGATGCTGTACTAGTTTCGGCAGAGGGAGAGTCGATCGACACTGCTCTTGCCAACAGTGAACGGCGCAAAAGCTATGCAGCTTTGGCCATAGGACGCGACTCCCTTAATGTCGCCCAGAACCCCGCAAATGTCAAGGAGCACCACACCCGGAATCGAAGCCTTAGTGAATTCACACCGGATCCGGTCGCTATCCCTAAACGCATGGTCACTGTCTCTGGACCGCACGGTCGCGAGACCAAGGATGCCTCAAAGCGCCACATGCGACGAGAAACGAACTTTGCCGAGTCTCGTGGTCTGACTCCTACCTGCGAACAACCCCCTACGCCCCCTTCAAGCGAAACATCAAAATCATCAATTGATGGTGCTATAGTTGAAAAGGCCAAGGGTCCCGCAGCCGAATATTTCGAAGCCTACGGCCGTATCGACGGCAAAAAACGGAGATGGAGAGCAGTCAAAACGTTGGGCCAGGGAACATTTTCTCGGGTGGTGCTTGGCACAAGCCAGATTGACATTGATGATGCTACTCTTTCACTCATGGACAGCAACGCTGTCGAAGTCCGGCTTGATCGCAAGACCTTGGTTGCGATCAAAGTGTGTGAACATGGGCCCCGAGGAGGCGCTAGCGAAGACCGAATCGAGATGAGCTTAAAAAGAGAGCTGGAGATAATGAAAATTATTCGGCATCCCTCTCTTGTCAACTTGAAGGCTTTCAATCTTGAAATGACAAGAGCTATTCTCGTCTTGACCCATTGCCCCGGAGGAGATCTTTTCGACGTGGCCACAATGAACCACGACGCATTAAAACCGGCTCTCCTTCGCCGCATATTCTCGGAAATTGTCGGCGCTGTTCAATACTTGCACCAGAATTGCATTGTGCACCGAGATATAAAGCTAGAGAATGTCCTGGTCAACCTCCGACCTTCTGAACTTGCGAATCCTGGCATCAACTGGAAGACATACCCATACTCCATTATTACTGTAACTGACTTGGGTCTTTCGCGACAGATTGCTGATGATGAAAAACTGGAGACTCGCTGTGGTTCCGAAGATTATGCTGCACCGGAAGTCATTATGGGCCAGCCCTACGACGGTCGAGCGACAGATGCTTGGTCGCTAGGTGTTTTATTGTATGCTCTTATTGAAGCACGTCTTCCTTTTGACCCTCATCCCGGCGTCAGTGACTCCCACCGCATGCGCAGTCGAACAAGCCATCGCATTGCCCGCGTGGAATGGCGCTGGGTTAAATACGAGGGTGAAGATGGTGACCATGAGGGCAGCATCGCCAAGTTTACTGAGGTAGACATGTTGGGTGCCATGGAAATCACCGAGGGTCTTTTGAAGCGCGCTCGCAGCCGCTGGACCTTGCAGCAAGTTGCTGACAACCCGTGGGTAAAGGATGCGCTTCAAGTTCCTGGGGGTCTTCAGTATCGTGAAGAGTTAGAGGGACAGGAGGTTTAAAGCAACTTCTTAAATTTCCTCCTTGGATCTATCTATAGGACATGTTGTACTGTGTCTATGCTATGTTTTCTTTTCTTCTTCTTTTTTTTTTTCTCTGTTTTAATTTGATTGTCGTGCTTTTTGCTTTGCTGTCTCTTTACCTCCATTTTCCTTCTTATTTCTTTTTCTTCGCTCATATAAACTACCTTGATGCTCACGCGAAAACAAAACCAGAGACAAATTGGGGGCAGAAAACACATTTTGGGGGTTTCCAATTCAAGATCCCGATGAAGCCTGCTGTGTTGCGCCGAGTATCCTATGTCCATTTGCTGCTGTTGTTGGCCAAGGATGAGTCTGATAGGCAGGGAACGAGTTTGGCGGTTGACCGTTGGTTCCTCGCCGTTGATTCAGCTTATCCAGCTGAGCCAAGGCCAGCCTAGAGTCTTGAAGTGTTTTTCTTGCTTTCTTTGAGCCTCAGACTTTCTGCAGCAGCAAGGGACCAGCGGGACCACACTACCCTTTGTGTGCTTTCTTAGCTTGCCTCTGTCTGTACATGTATTATTTCTTTTAGCTTGTTCTCTGCTCTAGCCTTACGTTGCTTGCCCTTAGGCTTCTACTTATATATAACTTGTTACCGAGTAATGATTATCCGGCCGTTGTTTGCGTCTATTGTGGTATGCGTGGAAAGTACAGTCTTGGGTGCCTCTAATGGGGTGGTGTGTGTATATGTGACAAGCCCAAGTCGAAAGAATCAAGGTGGGTGAGCTAGCTGCTTTGGCCAAAGCTGGAGGACACAGGTGATCTACTACTGCGTAAAGATGGTACCCAAAAATGCCTGCGCGCTCAAAAGTAGACAGAAGAAGAAAAGAAAATCGAGAGAGAGCACGGGGACGGGGACGGACGCCGAGACCAGTGACAGGACGGTTACAAAGAACCTAGACCAATTGGCCGGGAACTACGGCACTACGGATGGGGGCCAAATCCTAGGCAGATGCAAAAGCCATCAACCAAGAGCTTGAATGGAATAGCCGCATGGATGGCTAGCTGCCTTAGCATGAAGAGATAGAATAATGATGAGGGTTAGAGAAAGGCGATGGAATATGCGGTGGCTGCGTCGTGTACCGGTTGGCCTAACACCTAACAGCCTTGACTTGGATACCAGCGGGAACCTCTCATTTTACGTAGCCATGATAGGGAGATATACATATAGAACCGGTAGGATAAACATGGTAAAGAGGTAGTCGATCCAGACGCAAAGGGCGCTTGGTGGCCTTTGAGAAGACGTTTATGGCTAAATTCACAGCTCCTCCAACTTGGCAAATGCTCCAATGAACCATTTGCCATTGAATAAACTTACTAGAAGCAGTCTTCATTCCTCCCCCCCCCCCCCCATCCTCTCTATCTATTTTTCTATCTTGTCTATTATTTTTTTGGGTTTTTATTTCCTCTCTGATTTAAGGGGGGGCGAGTTCCTCGTTTTCCCCTTTCTTTTGGCTTGGAGAGACGGGTCTAGATAGGGAGCCTGCCTTTGCCCATCTCCCATTTCTCGTATCCTGCCGAGACAGGTTTTGTGATTCTGCGGTGGCATTTTCCATTGCCACTTCTATTTCCACCTTATGCCTTTCTCTAACTATTGCTTCCTCTTCTTCTTACTTCCACTGTCTAGTTCGCCAGACAAGACGAAACAGGGCGAGGCGAGACCCTGCGTTGGCAGATGCCAAGTGGTATGCGGTGGGGAGGCGGTGGACAGGACAGGTGGCGAAGCGGGGGGAAGTTGTCTAAGAGGAAGAGCGCGTCAAGAGGAAGGGGAAAAAAAAAGAAGGAGAGAGAAGAAGGCAGAATGCTTTGTGATTAATCAGGAGAAGAGGCTTTGTTCTGAGGCGTTGTCTGAGGCTCATACACGTGGACCATGCAGTGCAATAGGAAGAAAAAACAAACAGGTCTGGCCTGTGTTATTGGATCCAGGCTGTGAGATGGACATTGGGAGAACGCACGGTGCCAAGAGCGTTCAGGGAGGAAGAGGAGAGCGAGCGCACAGGTTGTTCATCTCTCAGGACGCGTCTTGTTGCTCTGCACCATAGCGTTTCTTAGTACCATAGATCATGTACCATATATATTGACGGCAGTAGCTCTTGTCTTTGTCTTCCCGCCTGCGAACCGAACGTGCTGAGCCCGGTTAGCTGGCTAGCTAGATCATTTTGGATCTTGCCTTAGCTTTTGAGCCATTGCCCGTATCTGGGACGGAGAGTGGCATCTCAATATCAACATCACACAACAGCAAGCCGACCTGGCGCGGGTAGACGCCTCGTCTTTGAGGAAGCGGTGAATAAGAAGAGGGACTCTAGAATAGCGAGCCAAGAGAAGCAAGGTACAAAGGGACAGCAACGTTGTGCTGTCTCCAGCTTCGTGGCTACAGCAGATTTTGTATCCGGCAACTTGCAGTCTTCCTTGCACCCGTTGAGCCTTGACACTAGAGCCATGCAGTTCCCTTCTGTCTACCTTCTGTCTATCTTTCTTTTTCATTCAGGGCTCTCGCCTCCTCTTTAAAACTTGCTCGCCCGTATTATGTTATGGACGTGTGCTGCCATGCCGCCAAAAAAGATTCGAGGTTTCTCGGTAGGTGGGGTTCGTTAGGTGGTCTGTTTACGTAGGACCCCCCCCCCCCTCCTCCTCTTCCTTTGCCCAGGGGTTTCACATCTGTGCATGTTGAGATTTGTATGTATGCGCTACAGCTGATCATACTAGCAAAGGCATAACAGAGAAAGCGCAGAATGGGAGAGAGGGAGAGCGAGCAAGATGTCGTACGCGGTAGTGCCAGAAGGCGAGGTCGGGACATGCTGGCTCCAGAGTTTCATGTTTCTAATGAAGTACTAACCCTAGTGTTGATTTTTTTTTGGGGGGGGGGGGGGGAAGCCATAAAAACATTTTTGAAAACGACAAGCTTGGCTAAACGACAGAGAGCACGGCAGTGCAGTCTATTGACAACGCACGCAAGGCGTTTCCCTCTTAGCGTGGCCTAGGAATCGAGAGAGAACAAAACAAACTAAACACGAGCAAATGGATATGAATGAAGAGCGGACAGACAGGGGCAAGGTAAAAGCAGGAGCAGGGAGTTAAACAAGAATAGAAACAAGAGCATGCACTAGACATGGGGAGCGAGCGAGCGAGCAAGGGAAGATAAGATAAGACAGGACGAGACGAGACAGGCACAAGGGTATACTAAATAAAGCCGGGGGGGGGGGAGGTCGAGAGGAAGACATACATACGTATGGACAAAGGGGATGGAACGATGAGCCACAGACGAGGGAGAGAGAGAGCAAGTATTGGATTCCAAGTGGCTATAGAAAGCAAGGACGAAGGCCGTGATTGACAGGACTCGCAACAGCTGGGATGACACATATACACACACACACGCACACGATTTGCTTCTCCTTGTCCTCCTTGGAACCTTGGAACTTGGAGTCCCTCTCTCGGGGAGGGGAACAGTTACTCAATGGGTCGGTAGATAAGCTGTAATTGCGTGGGTGGGTGGCATCTACAGAGTTGGACAAGCAAGAAAAAAGAAAAGCTTGAACGTGCAAATGAAGCAAGGGCATTCCCTGCTCCCTCTCCTGGTCCTGGATAACAATGTCGCAGGTTTCCCAATGCACTGGGTTCTAGCCGGTACTGTTTGTTAATGGTCGGGTGTTTGTTAACTATTGGGCTTAATCTCCTTTTTTTGCTCTCTTTGCAACGTCCTCTACTTGCACACGGAATGCGAAGGTAATAAAAACGCTACAGACGAGGCATAATAGGGAAACTCCTTATGCGCGTGAATAAAAATACATTTTTATGTCTTCTCCATCCGTCTCGCCTTGTCTCGTCTCGTCTTGTCTCTGCGTACAGGGATCTTTTTGTCGGGGGAGGAGGAGGAGGAGAAGGGGAGAGAGGAAGGGCTCGTAAAAAAGGAACATCAGAACAACAAAATCAGCGGGGAAACAAAGTGAGACATAGGCAAGGGAGGAAACATGCGAAGCAACGTTTCGCTGGACTATAGTCTGATGTGGGACAAGAAGGGGGAAGGTAAGGAGGACGAGGAGCGGAGCAAGACAGCCAGAAAAGGCACAAGATACGACAGGACAGGGCAAATGGATGGCCACACTCAGCACGCATGTCGTGCGTACGTACGACTTACAGGAAGCTTCAACATGGAGCGAAGTCGTGAAGCGAAGCAGGTCTGTAATGAAAAGCGTCAAGTAAACCTGAACATTCAGCCTCGCTTATCCACGGAGGGGCGAGAGGGTGGCCTGGCGCTGGCTTGGCGGAAGTGGGGGAGTAGACCTGCAGCATAAGAGACGGCGCATGTATACAGGAGGGGGTGCTTTCGTATGCAGCGATTTCCTTCTGCTTTCTATCAGCATTCTGGCGGAGGCATCTGGCTGGGATAGAGACAGAGAGAGGCAGAGGCAGAAGAGGCAGAGGCAGAAGAGGCAGAGGCAGAGGCAGAAGAGGCAGAGGCAGAAGAAGCCAATGGAAGACTGCTCTGTAGCACAGCACACAAGGACTTTGTCCTTACACAAAGACTCATTTCTTTTTGCTTGTGTGTATGCAGTATATGCAGTGCCACAGAACCTCTGGGTCTTCTCTTTTCCTCTCCCTGCTATCATTTACTTGCATTACGCTTTTATGTTTGCTGACGATGTGTGAAACACACAGTCGGCCCTATTGCGCTTCTTCTCTTCTTCTTCCTTCTATTTCGAATAAGACAAATAAGACTGCGTTGCCCAGCTTCAATGGCAGCAGCAACAAATGAGGGTGATGCCTAGGCCCAGAATGTAAGGTAATATGAGGGGCTTGTATAGTATGTAGCCGTGACATACGATGTTTTTGCCAAGTAGGCACATTAACATTAGCCGAACCAGGACAGAGAACACCAATGGAAAGAAGGAGGAGGCAAGACGTCCGGTCCAATGAAAACACGCAGTGCCCCTTGCATATTATCAGGATGGGAGGAGGGAGAGGGAGGACGGAGTGGGTGAGGGGAGTTTTTGCTGCGACCAAGGCCCCAGACTGATTTCAACCGAGAAGTAGGACGGGTAGTTTTTGGGAGGTGCTGGGCGCTGGATGCTGGGTGCTGGGCGCTGGATGCTGGGTGCTGGGTGCTGGGCCTTGGGCTGCTGCTGGGGCACTGGACTGCCTGGAGACAGATGGCCAGATTCACGGTCGAATTTTGGCCTTGTTTCTTTTCGTAGTGCGTTTGTGGGCAGCCCTGCACATGATGGGCAAGTGTTTGAAGTTACGAGGGGGCAGCCCTGGTAGATGGCGTATCCCCAGGGTTTTGTGATATAGCACGGCCTAGGGTTGTGCGGGCGGGCATAAGAGAGGAGAGAGACTTGGTGGTTTTTGGCTGTTAAAATTTGATTTTCTTTCCAGGTTTATTTTTGGAATCTCCAATCTCCTCGACGCTGGGTTCTGAGGAGTTCTGCTTCCTGTTTTTTGTCGTTTTTTGTCGTTCTATTATTGTCTGACTGATTATTCTGCTGTTTCTGCTTTTCTTGTTTTTCTTCCATCTTATGATTGTTTCTGAGTGTTGTCTTGGACAGCGGCCAGACTCCAGACCATGGTGCCCTGGTCCACTTTGAGACGGCGTGAAGGAGAGGGGGTGGAGGGATTGTACCGCTGCTTGTCTTTGTCTTTGTCTTTATTTTCTATTTTCCTACTACCGGAATTTGCCATGGCCAGCTAACATGGAGGGAGAAGAACCGAGACGACGGGGGGGAGGGGGGGGAGGGGGAGGGGCTTGGAGATGCTGCTGTTTCTTAGGCTTTCAAAGAAGGCTCTTGGTGTGCTCAACCGCTACTAGCGCTGCTAGCTGTCCGGATTACAGGCTCCATCGCCTGTCTTATCGCTGTGGCTTTCAGTTGTGGGAAGCAAAATAGCCGGTTAAAAAGCCGGATGCGGTGGCCTGTCCGCAGGGCTGTCTTGCCAAAAGCGGTGACAACTTGCGATTTTTGACTTTGGATTTTGAAATCTTGTTCATCCTTTGCTTGACGGCATCTTCTTGGACATTTCAAGTCTTGGTGCTCTGGAATTGGAGCTGTGTATATCTGCTGTCTATTAGCCTTTGTCGTTGCCTTTGCGGCAAACCGCTTCTACCTCCCTCTAATCTCCCTTCTTCATAAAAGGAGGCTTGTCAACCATGCTAAGAGCAGGAAAGCTTGGACTCTCTATGTCCCCGAGTGGCCTTCCCCCTCCTCCCACCCCATCCTATCCTATCTCTCATAACCCCCCAACCTGTGTACGAATTGGCTGCGGTGTGGAAGTTAAGGACTGCGTGACTTTGCATGATGGGGCGTTAAACGCCAAGTCAAACCTCTTGGTAGCCTAGGTCTTGTCTGGAGTTAGGTGCACAGAACAAGAACATAGGGCTGTTCATTGTTCCTTTGTCACCAGGAAGTGTTTGCGTTTGTGTTTGTGTCTGTTCTTTTGTTTTCGTCATTTTTTTTTTTGGCTCTTCTCACTGTAGCTAGGGGTGGTATCTCTGCTTGCTGTTTCGTGAGCCCCCGCCCTCCAACAACCTGTGGCCTGCCATGATTTTGATCGCGATTCATATCTTTCCTGCCTTGCCTTGGAGTGTAACTTGGAGGCGAACAGTGTTCCGTCCATCTACTGACCCGTGCGTCTCCTCGGACCTAATTTACACTGCCTGATTTCACTTTTCCACTTGTCTCTGCTGCCC
This sequence comes from Ceratocystis destructans, assembly GCA_038407095.1. Classification (NCBI taxonomy): domain Eukaryota; kingdom Fungi; phylum Ascomycota; class Sordariomycetes; order Microascales; family Ceratocystidaceae; genus Ceratocystis; species Ceratocystis destructans. The sequence continues at coordinate 13,830 of JAXASZ010000927.1, forward strand.
ACTGCCCACTGCCCACTGCCCACTGCCCACTGCCCACTGCCCATTGCCCATTGCCCATTGCCCGTTGCCCGTTGCCCACTGCCCGTTGCCCGACTTATGCTTTCTAGCAAAATAATGCCAGCCGTTTCCTGTTTCCTGCTTCGCTTCCACTGTTCCCTGCTTCCCTACTCCCCTACTCTCCTGCTTCCCTACTCCCCTACTCCCCTGCTTCCTTACCTCTTTGATCCCTTGTCTCTTTCCCATCTGCCTTTTTTTTCTAGGTGCGAGCTGGCTGGTGTTTTGAAGCAGCGGCTGGCCTGCGTGCTGGCTTGCTGCAGAGTAAAATTATAAAACCAGCACTTCGCTATTCTTGAAGTTGTGACTTAACTTCCCAGCTAAGCCCGTGCGTCTCTCATGATGAAAGAGAAATGGACTGGGGGGGGGGGAGGGAAAGACAACACAAGGCAAAAAAACAGAGAAAACAAGACCTGGCCGAAGCTGGTGCTCCTGCATCACATGTCATGCCCATCTTCACCCATCTCCACCCCGACTTGCTCTGCTCTTTGCTCTGCTTCGCTATGTACTGCTCTCACCTCTCTTCCTAGACTATCGCGGATTCTGGACGACTGGACTGGGCTGGGCTGGGCTGCTTGCTTCTTTGTGCGAGTCAAGCTTCGCCTGTTTGGCCTAGTGTTTCTTCGGCTCTGCCGTCAGATCTTCCAAGTTCAGAGACGAAAGTGAGATATTACAAGACACGAAGGAAGACAAAAACAAGAGGATGACCAGGAGGATGAGGGAAGCCGATAGCCGTCCAGTTCATGAAGTCAGCGGGCCAGAGCCAAGGAAGAAAGCTGGAACTGTGCCAGCACTAAAACCGCCCGGCCATGAGGCTCACACAACGCTCATCTTCGACTCATTGTGACTTGTCAGTGTGTTTGTAAGTGTGCTGGAGTACATATGTACTTACATGCGCACAGTTTGCATGCATAATCGTTATGTATGTATGTCTGTCTATATGCACATACAAACCCATGGGTGTGTCTGTCTCTGTAAGGCAGACGGGCGAAAGCCAATTGGTCCGTCCATTGGACAAAGAAAGGCGACGGGATGATAAGTCAAGCTCAAGGTCATCCATCCTCATCCCACAACAAAGCTGGGTGTGGCGGCTAGCGCCTGTTCAGCCTATTTTCATGTTCCCTCTACCTGACTTGACTCCGGGTAGCACTGCGTGCACTACACCCCCAGAGCTTAGCTTAACAGGGGCCTCGCCGTCCTTTTTAGTCAGCTTTCAGGCCATCAGCTCAAGTATCCACCAGGCCTTGACAACCCTCAGTGGCCTCGGGTCCCCTATAGCCTAAGACTCACAGGCCCTTCCAAGCTGTCACGCTCTAATCGGCTCAAGTGGGATATTTCCTCTTCTGTCAACCCCCTCCCCTCCTGCTCGCTTCTGCCCATTTTACAATTCAACCAAAATCCCACAAATTTCTTGTTTCTTCACTTTCTTTTTCTTTTCTAGTTTTCTTCTTATATATTTTTCTCTCTCCCTTCTCCCTTGTTTCCTCATGTTTAAACCTTGATTGCTTGACTGCAGGCGCCTTTCGTTTCTCTATTTTTTTTTCTGTTGCTTTTTTATTTTTATTCCATAGAATCAATTGTCGTGATATTAATCATATCTATAGCCCATCGCAATCGCAAGCGCAACTGCAGTTGTCTCGCCACGCTCACGCCTGCAAAAATCGCCGTCAAACCCTCGCTATAACGACTCTCTTTGTGTTTCTCCGTCCGGCATTTATCTTCGTTTTCTATCTTTTTTTTCCCTTTTATTATTTATTTGTCCGTCTTCTTTTCTTCTTTTGTCAACCCGGAGCCTTTTCTTATCCTGTGCCTTTCCAAACTACCCTGTATTCTCTTCTGTTCATCACATCGCCTTTATGGTCGCTAGTAATCTCCATTTCCCGTAACAGCCTTCGCCTGCCTACCCTTCAGTCCGTCTTGGCATCCTATATCTATATCTATCGACGCTCTTTACGCTTTCTCTCCCGTTTTTACTTCCCCCACCTACGCTTATACTTCTCTTAGCGACTCCTCTACGCCGTTTTGTCTGCCCACACGCAGCATCTTGGTGCCTCCCTTTACCTCTGATTTTGCGCATGCAGTCCGTCAAGATCAACTCCGTCGCGGCCGTCTCTGTCTGTAAAACTACGCCCACTCGTTCGCATAACTGAGACAAGGGCCCCCAACGACGGATTCATCATCCTTTCTTGTCCTCTCGGCTCACATACTGTTTGTCGAGTCTAGCTTAGAGCCGTCGCTGTAGAGTTTCTTTCTCGTCTGGCCTTGCGCTGCCTTGGCCCTCCTTTCAAAATTCTTTTTCTTTTTTCTTTGTTTTTTGGATTGTCTCGCTTCCAAACGACGACCATCAGGCTTGGTTCACACGGCTTATACAACTTCGAACCCCCCCCCCCCCAGCATATTCGCTACTCGCTGCAACTGTAACGACAACAACCGCTACCATCACTCCTACTCTACTTCTACCTAGCCGCCGTCTGCTACCGTATTTCGTCTAGCTATACTGTGCCTCTTTACTCTTGTTTTGTTCTTTCTCACACTATACAGCTAGCCATCGTGTACTTGATACATTGTATTCTTCATTGTACTTGAGCCGAATGGGTCGAGCTGCTCTCACGGCTCGATCCTCGGCTTCTACCGCTTGAAGGCCTCTCTAGAGACAACATGTTCCACAACTCCTTCTATCAACAGAATGGTGGCGGCCAGTTCCAAAATTCCATCAACTCTAACGCCCACAACAATCAGCAAAATGGCCTCAATTTGGACGCCAATGGCTTCGGTTTCGTGACAGGCTTTGACGCTATGTCTCCATCAACCATGGATATGAATGGTCTGGCCTCCAACATGTCCATGTCCAATGCTACCAGCGATCAAGGCACGCTTCCTGCTCCACAGGGTGTATCCAATCTAATTGCACGCTTCGAAAATCCCGCTGGCAGCCATATTCCTCTCAAGAGAAAACCTACTTCTCCCCAAGGAAGCCAACATCTACCACCGCGTCCGTCCCAGCCAACCACCACGCATGTCATGATACAGAAGCAGCAGCAGTCGCACCCGGCGATGGGCCATCAACAAAGGCATATGAGCCAATCACACCAAACCATGGACATGACTATGAGCAGTCCAGTTCACACCCGGGAGCCTGCCTTGTTCTACCAAAACCAGCCCGCGGAGTTAGGCGCCATGGTCATGAAGCGTGATAACTTTGGTCTCGCGCTGAAACCACGTCAAGGGTCTCGGCAATTTCCCGTCAATATGAACTCCCCAGCAAACATCATGGCTTCTAGTACAATCAACAACCCGTCAAATAGCAACAGCTTCAATTCTATGCTTGGCGCACCAAATGACTCCTTCTCGCCCATATTATCGTCACCACAGACGCAGATCCGGAGTCCTGTCGCTACCGATCCATTTGCAGCTTTGAATCCTGTTCGCATGACTAGCCCGCTCTCCTCCGACCAGGTCTCATACAGCATGACGTTCACCAACCAGACTGCCACACCCATATCCCCAACCAACGTTAACATCTTCGGCGACGTGAAAACGCCTTCACAAGAGCATGTGGGTATGAACGCAGTGACTTCTTCGTTCAACAATATTCAAAGTGCTTCTTCATTCCCAGATCCTTTTGGCCAGGATCTCATCTCGTTCAGCTCTATTGACAGCTCTGATATGAATGGAATGGCGGAAAATGGCCTGGGAACTATCAATAACACAGCCTTTATGAACGATAGAATGCGCACTGACAGTATGTCATATCAAATGAACCCAATGTCCGCCACTAACAACTTCTTCATGGGGCAACAACAACAACAACAACAACAAAACAACTCGGTCAATCCCACACAACCACAACCACCATCTTTGCCACAATCACATCAGCACTCTCGCTTTCCTGGGTCCATGCCTACTCCAGAACCCTCTATTAGCAGCACTCCTGGCTTCACCATTTGGAAGCCACCTGTACAAAAGACTCCTAAAGCGCCGCCTTTGCCTACAAGGCCGTCCACTGCTGTTGCGCCCCAGTTTTTGACGGCCCAAAAGACTGCAGGAGGCGACACTATTATGGGCCAGCCAATACCCATATTACAACAGCAAATTCAACAACAACAACAACAACAGCAGCAGCAACAGCAGCAGCAACAACAACAACAACAACAAACATCCGAAGAAACACCTCCTAAAAAGCCTCCAAGGCCAAAGCCCATGTCTATGAGCAAACCACCGATTAACCCCGCACCGCCTATAAATCAAGGTAGCTCTAATGCTCCTGGTATTGGATTCTCGGTAAGGACTACCTACAACTAAATACTGCTCGTTAGAAGCCAACTACAGTTGGCTAGATTTGATGAGCAAACAAACTGGCCAAAATTACTGACATTGAACATAGTCTCATGACACTGCCAAGGAAAAACCTGCCCCTCCACCTAGGCCAACTTCCTCAAAGCCTACACGAGAGCAGGTTCCTGCCGAAACATGGGAAAACCACAAATCCATCATCCGCCAACTTTATCTCGACGAGAGGCGACCGCTTAAAGAGGTTATGCAGCTCATGGCAGATCGGCATAACTTCCGTGCAACGCCAAAAATGTACAAAACACGCTTCTCACAATGGGGCTTTGCTAAGAATAATACCGAAGAAGAAGTCAAGCGTCTTCTTTCCATCAAGTTCCAGCGCGACGCTGAGGGAAAAACTTCCGAGTTTGTGCGCAATGGGCGCGTTGTCAATATTCGGACGTATCTTAAGCGCAAAGGCAAAACTGAATACGATCTTTACGATTTCGAAGCTCATGCCAACTTGCCAGGCCATACCCGCTGCCGTACACCCCCTCCTCTACCGAATCTCCCTGGCCACATGGCTGCCGATGTCAAGCGATTTCAGGAAGTTATCACTGGAAATATGCACAAGGCTCTTCTCATGTGCAAAGAGTCACAGGCAAATATCACCGTGCCTTGGTCCAGTACAATGCTTTGGGGCGCAGTTTCCAGTGATATCATATGGAGTGCAAATGAGCACATGAAACGAGGTGCTCCTGATCATGGAGTTGCTGTTCTTAACGATGCGTTTACATACCTCAACGATGAGCTCAAGTCCATGTCACCCCAGGTCATCAAGGAACTATTACTGGGACTTGTCAATGGAGACCCTGCCATGGTGACTGCTCTCTCCAAGTTCTTTAGCGCTTGGACGGCTAAAAACCTAGAGCGGTCACACCCATTGCGTCCCATATTCACCGCTTTGTATTCTATCCTACAGGAGCACGGCGCGCAAACGTTGTCTGATTTGATTTGGACTACAATGCCCTCCTTCATCGATGATATTGAGGCTATTTATGGCCGCAAGCATCCATACGTTGCTAGTTCTCTCCTTGACCTTTTAGAGCTTGCTGAGGAGCAACATCTGCGGCTTCAGCACCTGCAGCCGGACCAAACCCTAGAAGAGTACCGTTCCCGCGTAACGCATTTGATCACCGAACTCCACCCTGTGCTCGAAAACATAGAGTCCGCTGAGGGAATACAGTCCACTGATGCCACAGCGCTGCGGTATATGTTGCTCCAGATGCAACACAACGTTATGCCTGGAACATCGGCGATGCATGCTGCTGCTGCCGACCTCCACCGCCAAATGCGACAAACTGGCCGCCTTTTCCAGTTTCAGTATGCAGCTACAGGTATTTTTTGCTACCACGAGCCTATCAAAGTCACGCCTAGCATGCGCCGGTGCAGGCACAGATATGACTCTGTTGCTAAACTATTACAACTGCATGAGAACCTGACTATTAGCTTTTACTTTGAAGAGGATAGGCACACTGCTGACCATGCCTTGACAAACTCCGATGTCTCTCATCACTTGCCATATAATGGCAACGCTGGTTCGGGCGGCAACAGTAACGAAGATGGCAATGGCAGAAGCAATGGAAGCGGATCCAATGCTGCTCTTGCTGCGGCGTTTGAGCTGCAAACATTGGGAGGCGGCTTTGCATGGTCTTGATACCCCCCTCCCCTCCTACTGTGCTTGTATTCTGTTCCAAGTACACCTTTTATTCTTGGTGCCGTGTTTTATATCTTCCGCATATTCCGTTTGTCTCTATAATCTTCTCTCTCTTATTTGTTTCCTTGAGTTATGTGTTTTCTTTTTCTCTGTCATATACAAGTAGCAATCTTGGCGTCCCTTATACCCTCCTTTCACCTTCATTCATCTCTCTCCAAAATATTTTTTGCATAGCTATCAGAGCTGCTGGTAATCACTGTATAATTTTCTTTTTAGCAGTGGTGTACTCTCGGTTTCCACGCGTCCTCGCCTCTGTTTCCTTTGTTTATTTGGGCGATCATATACGTTATTCCAGGCTTTTTGTTTTGTTAATTTTTGTTTCCCTGTCCATTTTATTCCCTTTTCTCCATTCTGCTTCACCGAACACAGGCGGCTCCCTTTTGAGGCTCTAGTTCCCATTGACCGTTTCGTTTCCGGGAGCTTTTTTTTTCACCCTTCCAATATTGTGCTCCTCCTCTAGGCATTTGTGCTTTTGCTTTTTCTCTCTTCTTTTACAGCACATGCCAGACACAATATGTCATGCAGGCCGCACTTGTTCTATACTGCTCTCTATCCTTAACCCCATGTACGATTCACTTCATGTCATGTACGGGGATAATAAAAAAATGGCGATAACAAGCTGTCCATACGTACATAATTCATCTGATTTCCTATATATATAATGGCGCGGTGTCATATATGGTCTTTGATTTCTCATCAGGGGGTCATGGGCTTGTATTTTCTTTGTAATCCTACATGATTGATTACATATGTCACCATCGAGGTCATGATTGTCTTAAGTGTTTTCGCACTTGAATTGAGTTAGAGATTGGTAAGACCTTCTGTCGTGTTGCTTTTTCCGTCAAGTTGCTTGATTGGGGGCGGGGGCAAGATACAGATGTGGAATATGACGTGCTTTGAGATGGCCAAGGGAATTAACGATAGCTAGGGGGTTAGCAGCGCATGTGTATTTATAAGGTAGCTCTTTTCTAGTGACTATAAAGTGGACCATTTCCGGCTGGCAAATAGAGAACTTGGCGCAAGCAAAGAAGCTAACAAACAAATGCCTTCCATCTGTTCTTCTCTCCGGTCTTCTCTTCGATATCCCAATAGCCGAATTGCTACAATGGCCAAGATCGCTACTGATATTCACCTGTACACCACGAACACCCCTAATGGTGTCAAGGTGTCCATGCTTCTCGAGGAGCTCAACCTTGAGTACAAGGTAAGCTACCACACCGCACCAAAATTCTCTTACGGAGCTATAGAGCTGGTTTGCTACTCCGGCAAGACTAACCGCTGCCTCCTAGGTTACTCGCATTGACATCATGGCTGGTGGCTCCAAAGAGCCCTGGTTCCTCGAGATCAACCCCAACGGTAGAATCCCCGCCCTGACTGATACTTTCACCGATGGCAAGCCCATACATCTATTCGAGAGTGCTTCTATCATGCAATACCTCGTGGAACGCTACGACACCGAGCAAAAGCTATCGTACCCCCGGGACTCTCGTGAGTCATGGGAGGTCAACAACTGGGTAAGCCACTAATAGCGCAGTAGTGCCGTAGTTACATATATGTGTCACCCTAGTCGTGGTGGAGATTATGAGACTGACTTTGGCGTACAGGTCTTTTGGCAGATGGCCGGGCTTGGTCCCATGCAGGGCCAAGCCAACCACTTTACACGTGAGTTTCTCCATCCCTATGAAACGTGATATCTTTTTATGAATCAACCTGACATAGCCCGCCCGGCTTAGGCTACGCTCCTGAGAAAATCGAGTACGGCATTAACCGCTACATGAACGAGTCCCGCCGCCTGTACCGTGTCTTGGACGGCCACCTGGCGAAATCAACGTCTGGCTTCATGGTCGGCGACAAGTGCACCATTGCTGACCTTATCATGATTGGCTGGGTTGGCAGCAGCAGTAAGTCTTTGTTCACATGTGCGACAACATTTTCCCCTTTAGGCGCTGACATGCGACACATTTGTAGGTTGGTGTGGCCTGAATATCGACGAGTTCCCCAAGGTAAAAGAATGGCTTGAGCGCATGGAGAAGCGTCCGTCTGTTGTTGCAGGTTGGAATGTCCCTACTCCGCGGATGAACCTTAATCTTACACAGGAGGAGATGGACGCCAAGGCTAAGGAGTCTAGAGAATGGATACAGAAGTCGATGGCTGAGGATGCAAAGAAGACCGCCTAAACTTCTTCTTCTTCTTCTCCGACTTCCTAGGGTAGCACTTGCTAGCATGTAAATAATGTATCTCGCCAAGTAAGCAGCCTTTGTAACATGTAGATGTACATGTTTTTGATCACTGTAGCTCTTCTTGTTTTTGGCCTCACACAGCATCAGCAGAATGACGTCCTCCGTGCAGCTGCAGGGAATGTCAGCGCTATTAGCCGAGATTGAACCGACTAACAGATCCCGCGCATCAGGTAGGCTAGAACGTGGTAGTGTAGCATAGTACTAATGCTCTTCGCCTATCAAAATTATCAAAATTATTGTTCATAACTAGAACATTTTTTCATTTGATTAATGTATTCTTCGCTTCGACCAACTTCAACCACAACACAGCTTATTACGATTGCTTAATCAACAACAAAACACTCATTTGACGCAATCAATTTTGAAGAAGAAAAAAATCAACCATGTCGCGGAGAAATCAAGGCATGACCGGCTCCAATAACATTCCATTGGGCAAAGTTCGTCGCCGTCTTGGCGATGATGCTGGTGACGAGAGCCCTCCAATCCACCATGATTCGCCTGGCTCCGATTTGAAGCGCGGCCGTAGCCCCGAGCCCAGTGTGTTATCCTGAACCTTGAATCCTCTAGGTGTGCTCAACTAATGCTAACTACTAATGATAGGAACCGAGGCCGATGGCACTCGTCGCCGTAAGAAGCGTAACCGTTGGGGCGACGCGTCTGAGAACAAGGCTGCTGGTCTCATGGGCCTTCCAACCGCCATCACAGCCAATATGACAAGCGAACAGCTGGAGGCATATACCCTGCATCTGCGCATTGAGGAGATTGGCCAGAAGCTAAAGATTGACGATGTTGTGCCCGCTGATGGCGATCGGTAGGGCAATCAAGCCTCCGCTGATTTGGGAAAGTTGATCGCGCTAACATCCATTTCCATCTTCACAGATCTCCTTCTCCTGCACCCCAGTACGATAGTCACGGTCGTCGTACCAACACTCGCGAGCACCGTTATCGAAAGCGCCTCGAAGACGAGCGTCACAAACTCATTGAAAAAGCAATGAAGGTTATACCAAACTACCACCCGCCCCAGGACTACCGTCGGCCGACCAAGACCCAGGAAAAGGTCTATGTGCCAGTCAACGACTATCCGGAAATTAACTTCAGTATGATTACTAACCCCCTAACCCACACCACTAACTATGCGTGCTTGTCTTCCCCTTTCCTATTTATACGGGCACGAGTCGAGATACCTCTCGTCTTGTTGCGTGTATTGTTTTTCTTTAACTCTTCCTTACCCCCTGCCCCTTGCTACAGTTCGTCTTTGTTTGGCTCCTCAACGACGGTCCATCGACATATTGTGCCAGTCTCAGTCTCAGTAGTACCAGGATGCACGTGAAGGGCCTCACTTGCGCGATACTTACCATTCCCCCTCCCAGCTTGCTCTAACCTAACTCGCTCTTCTACTTTTCAACGCGTCGACAATTCCATGTAATATGATCTAGGACTAACACATAGGTTTCAAGTTGGTTTACTGATTGGACCCCGTGGAAATACCCTCAAGAAGATGGAGACCGAGTCTGGCGCCAAAATTGCGATTCGTGGCAAGGGATCCGTCAAGGAGGGTAAGGGTCGATCTGATGCCGCTCACTCTAGCAACCAGGAAGAAGACCTCCACTGTCTTGTAATGGCTGATACTGAGGACAAGGTCGAAAAGGCCAAGAAGCTAATCCACAATGTTATTGAGACTGTAAGGGCACTTGCTTCCCTTTCTACCACACCTGTAAAGGCCACGGTTCGAGTAAGATACTAATCTACGTCATCTAGGCTGCCTCGATTCCTGAAGGCCAAAACGAGCTCAAACGTAACCAGCTTCGTGAGCTTGCTGCTCTCAACGGTACTCTTCGTGATGATGAAAACCAAGCTTGCCAGAACTGTGGTATGATTGGCCACCGTAAATATGATTGCCCTGACAAGCCCAATTACACTGCGAACATTATTTGCCGTGTCTGCGGCAATGCCGGCCACATGGCTCGTGATTGTCCGGACAGACAGCGTGGAACTAACTGGCGTGATGGCCCCCGCGGAGGCCGTGCCGCCATCACCCAGGGCGACGCAGTTGATCGTGAATACGAGGTATGTTGATGCTTTATTCCTTTTCTTTTTTTTTAGCCATCAGAAAATACTAACTTTGAAAATAGCAACTCATGCAAGAGCTTGGTGGTGGCCCTGCCAGCAATGGAGCTCCTGCCCGTATCGAAGCTGGGCCTGGCAGCTATACAGAGCGTACAGAAGAACGCGCAAGCGACAATCCCAAGCCCTGGCAGCGCCAGCCTACTGGTGGTCCCGCGCCTTGGAGATCTCGCCGTGAAGAATCTAACCCAGATGCCGATCATAGTAATGGTCCTAGTGGCGGTGGTGGTGGTCCCGCTCCCTGGGCTCGCGATAGACGTCGCGATGATTACGGCGGCGATCGTGGAGATCGTGGCGACCGGGGGGACCGGGGGGACCGCTACCGTGACCACAGAGATCGTGGCGATCGTAATGACTACTATGGCGGCCATGCCAATGGTAACCAGTACGGCGGTTACAACTCTAGCTTACCTCCTCCCCCTCCCAGCGTTCCTGCTCCTCTATCGGGCGGAGCTGCGGGTACTGGAGCTGCTGCTGCGGCTCCTTGGAACCAGCCAGCAGCTGGTGGCTACGCTGCCCCTGGGTACGGCGCCTACCCTGGCTACCCTAGCTATGGTGCTCCCGGTGCTCCTATTGGTGCGCCTCCTAGCATGCCTGGAGGTCCTGGCATGGCTGGTCTCAATGATCTTATTTCACAGTATTCTAGTGGCCCAGGCCTGCCCCCGCCTCCCCCGCCATCATCATCGGCGCCCCCGCCACCACCGGATACTCGCCCTCCTCCTCCCCCTCCTGGAGCATAAGCTACAGTAAAAAAGTACTATAGAGCATAAAACCAACCACTTGCTACAGCGATTAACTGCAACCATCTACAGCTTCAAATTGCCATCCCATGGATCGAAGAAACGCAAAACAAATCAAGAGAAGAGCTAACAGCACTGCAGCTAAGCTCAGACTAACTGTCCTGTAAATCTAGCTACAAGCTATAGTACTGTCCTGACAGTCAGCGGGGGACTCAGTTTCTGGGTAGCACAGCACACCTTCAAAGCAGCTCTGTTACCCAGACGCGATTTCAGAATGAAACAGTCGCAGACGCTTGTTTCAAGTCAAATAATGGGCTAATCAGAACTTGGTGAGGTCAACGTCGGGATTATGCTAATGGACGGCTAACCCAAGTAATGTATACTCTCCCTCTGCATGTACTACTTACTAAACTTGTTTGAGGCAACTCTCTTTCATTCACTTCCCCGCGCGATAGTCATTTATTTTCTTTTCATTCGTATCAATTTAACTTGTCATTTTTTACTTCTTATGTAGACCAATTGTGTTGCGCTTCAATCCTATCATGTGACTAGTTTGTATCAACTGTAGATAAGCCCAGCTGGATTTCGTCTTGTCTCTTGGGCCCGACTTGCGGTAGAAGGCCGTCATAGACTGGGTTATAGCGGAGTTGCTCCCGTTTCTAGGATCCAGGATGAGTAATCATGAAAATAGCATGGCTCCGCCATGTGCAGTCGACGCCAGCTTCGATTAGGAAGGTGCGGCTTGGAGATGAGCAGGTAAAGTAGTTGCTCATTATTGAATGCTTCACTTGTAATTAGATCATGCACAAATATCAATAACCGTTTTTCTTTTGTGCGAAAATTCTTTCAACCCTATGTACCTATCGCCTATAGCATTTTGGCCTTGTTTGAGGGTTTATGAACGTACTTGCTGCAGACCTTTCCGTTGTTGGTGACACTCCATCAACAAGAATCCAGACTCTTTTTCCTTCTTACCGTATGTTTCAGTGACGTGCGTCTTGCAGGGATAAGTGGCTAGGTAGGTCCTCTGCGCTGATTTGATAGCACAGCTTCTTAGCTAGCTTCACACCGTGAAGTCTTGTTTAAAATCGCGTCAAGCTCTCAGAACAAAAAACCAGCACATATCCGGAGCTCAAAATTTGGGGTAAGAGAAATCAAGATCGTTAGCGCCATCATCGTTCTAACCTATATGCGATATTTACAGAGCGTCAGCTTGACGAAAGCTGTTTATTGACGAATCTCGACAGCGACAGGAAATAAAAAAAGCTCGCAACATTTTGTTGCGCTTTGATCTTTGGTAGATTGTTGCCTGCATCGCCTCTGCATAACTTAAATTAGCTCTAGAGATCTATTTACTCTCCTACACTTCATACCAACCGACCAACCGCTTGTACGGCTCGACAACTTGTGCTCGAAAAAAAAAAAAAAGGAAACCAATACAACTACTGTTAATCGGGTTCATCTCACTACCGTTACATTATGGTGGCTCTCGCGAACCCCTTCGCGTTCCGCCCCGCGCAAGTCACCTTCTGGCTGGCGCTGATATACGCCGCCTTGCTGATTCCCAGCGTTTTTGTTCATGAATCAGTACCTGCACCCCCCTCGCCAGATGATGTTGAAACGCTTTCTGGCATGAACATCACAGAGGCATGGCTCGACTTGCTACAAATCACACAACAATATCATCCATATGCATCACATGCGAACGACGATGTACGCAACTATATCATGAAGCAGGTCGAGGGTATTCTGAATCGCAACAATGCGTCTTTTGGCTTGGAGAAGTTGGGTAACCAGGCGGGTCTTTACAGGCGAGTCGAGAGCTCATCCATCACGCTTAGTACAGGTTCCCTAGCTTACTAACAAGCTGTCATTACAATAGCCCATCTCGAGAATCTGTCTCCAACGCCTCCGTTGTCGTCTTCAGCGATATGTTGTCCAACGTGACTACCGGCACGGCTGTGCGCAGCGCCCCTGGCTTCTGCTCCATGGGCCACTACTTTGAGGGCTCCAACATTTATGTCTATATCCGCGGGACCGAGGACGACCCTAGCTCTTGGTGGCATGAGAAATATGTCCCCGGAAAGCGCTATGGCGGCACTGGCGTACTTGTGAACGCTCATTATGATAGTGTATCAACTGGCTTTGGCGCTACCGATGATGGCATGGGTGTTGTCTCAGTGCTACAAGTCATCAACCACTACACCAAGCCAGGAAACCAACCCAAGAATGGGCTTGTAGCCATGTTTAATAATGGCGAAGAAGATTACCTCTGGGGTGCTCGTGCGTTTGGAAAAAGTCCCTTGATGCCGTTCATACATACCTTTCTAAACTTGGAAGGTGCGGGTGGTGGCGGTCGTGCGGTTCTTTTCCGAACTTCGGATGCACAGGTAACTAAACCTTATGCTAGATCTCAGCATCCATTTGGCACTGTCATAGGGGACGAGGGATTTCGATCTGGTGCTATCCAGAGCCAGACAGATTATGTTGTTTTAGATGGTGTCTACGGCCAGCGTGGCTTAGATCTTGCTTTCTACAAACCCAGAGCTAGATATCATACCAACCAGGACGATGCCCGGCATGCATCATTTGCTAGTTTGTGGCACATGCTCTCCGCTTCAGTTGCCACACTTGACGGCCTCACTTCCGACACTAGCAATACCTTCACTGGACCGCGTGGTGATAACCGCGAGGACCTTGTGCAAAACGGACGCGGAAAGGACGGTGTATGGTTTGATATCTTTGGATCTATATTTGTGCTATTTGAGCGGCAGGGTCTCTTTGCGTGGTCCGCTACCTTGTTAGTCACTGGCCCTGTCATCCTTTTTCTCATTACCATTATACTAGTGCGTCTGGATAAGTACTACTTATTCACGTCTTCTGTTCGCGTTCGCGATGTTGACGAGATTCATTCTATCCAAATCGGTGGCTTCCGTGGATTCTTTCGCACCCCAATCGCCCTGATCGTTTCCACCTTGCTCATTTCAAGCACGGCACTTTTAGTCAACAGAGTCAACCCCCTGGTTTCCTATGGCAATGAATACACTGTCTGGGCCATGATGTTCTCGTTGACATTGTTCAGCCTGTGGCTTATTGCCCGCGGCGCAAGTTCTATGCGCCCCACGGCCTTCCAGCGCGCCTATGCACTCATGTGGCTCTACATTTTTGGCTGGGTTGTGCTCCTCGGATTGTCTATAGCGGAGAGCCAATGGAGGATAGTCAGTGGCTATTCGTTAGTTGTGATGCATTCTACCATCTACATTGCTTTCATCATTGCGCTGCTCGAGTTGTTCAGTCTGCCTAGCAAGGAAGAGTATGCCTTACGCGTTCATGAAATTCAGCGTGCGATTGAGCATCTTAATGCTGGCGAAAGCGAAGAAAGTGCGCTAATTTCGCCTACTCCTGGAGAAATTGACAGTCGCAGTATGGCCTCTGAGTTTCCAGAACAGCCAGCCAGCGAGGAGACGCCGCTGTTGGGTGGAGGAGGCACTGCAACTAATAACCTGCGTAGCTTCCGCACCACATTTGCTTCCGGCTATCGCCGTTCCGTGTTTGCTGCTATCCGCACGCACCGAGAGTCGCATGCTGAGGTGTATGGAGACGAGCAGGACTGGTCTACAGATCTGCATAGCTGGACTTGGCTTTTGCAGGCGTTTGTCCTGGGTCCTGTTAACCTAATGCTTCTCGTGCCGACTGGCCTCTTCCTCATGTCCTCTATGAACCAAACTGGCGCTGACGGTTCTAATACGCTTATTCCCTATGTGTTTGCCGGCTTCTTTTCTTTGTTGGCCTGCATTCCAGCTATACCATTCTTACACCGCGTACCCCCACGTCTACCCCTTGCACTTTTGATTGTATTTCTGATTACGCTAATGTACAACCTTTTTGCCTTTCCCTTCTCAGCCCAGGCACGCTACAAGTCGTACTTTCAGCAAAGCGTCAATTTAGACACTGGTGTAAGCACTGTTCGTCTAGATGGATTAGAAGATTATATCCGTCCCATCATTGCTTCGATACCGGCTTCTGCCGGTGTGCCTGTGGTTTGTGATAACAAAGATAGCCGTGCTGGACTTGTAGGCTGCAAGTTCAATACTACTGACAAGCTGTCCACCATTCCAAGCCCTGTGCCTGGCTATGAAGGTATGTCCAAGGACTTTATTGCCATAAATGTGACTCGGATTGCTAGCGGTGCACGTAAAGCTTCTCTGAGCATCAATGGAATGAACACCAAAGCTTGCTTTGTCCGCTTTAACACACCAATCAAGAAATTTGGCGTTGCTTCTAGCGGGCCATGGGATGAGCGTTTTTCGCCTGTGCCTGAAGAGGTGTGCCAGGTCAAGCTGTGGCGGCGGGATTGGAAGAAGTCCTGGAGGCTCGATGTAGAATGGACTGCGGAAGCCGAGGCGAAGACCAAAACAGGAGTTTCTGCGACAGGCTCGAAGGGTGGGATTGGCGGCGAGGTTGTGTGCATCTGGTCGGATGCGAATGTACGCGGAAATATTCCAGTGCTCGATCAGCTACTGGCCTTTGCTCCGGAGTGGGCTGCCATTACCAAGAGAGCTGAGGGGCTGGTTGAGGGTACACGCAGCTTTACATTGTGAGGCGAGGCGATATATGCGTGACTAAATGAGGTTTTAATTGGGTGGCTTATTACTTTTTTTTCTTTTTTCTTTGTTCTCCAGTATGCTTAATTCGAGATTGAAAAGGAGGGCCTTGTTCTTTTCGCTTTGCTATTTGCTTGCTCTAAGATGAGTCCTGAATATAATGATAAACTTCAATAAATTAACAAAGTCAACTGCAAGCTTTTCTGTCGAGGCCTACTCGTTCTGTAGTTCCGAGCGCGCTCTAGGGCCAGCCGGACACAAGCATCCAATGCCCAAGACATCGAGCAGTCCAGCTCATAGAGCAAAGCATGGGAAGAGTAAAAAAACAGGCCTCAAATGCTAGGGCCCGGCTTTGCCTTTTCCAGGAACTTGCGTGCCTCAGCCCACAGCTCAGCCTCCATGTCGCCCTCGACCTTATCGCTGCGACTATTTAGCCATGCAGCATCTAGCTTGCCGACAGCGCCCATGCCATGTGGTTTCAGCGACGTCTTGGGCTGCTGCTCCTCGAGCACAATGATGCCAGCCTCTTTTAGGCCCATGATCTGCCGCTTCATATGCACGTCGACGGTATGCAGCGTGCGCAACAAGTCGTTCATGGCGCTGTGAAAGGCTTCCTGCTGCACGCGGGATTGCTCTTGCGGGTTCTCAGACTCTTTGTAGCCAAGAGAGGCCATAGCATCGCCCGTATGTTCCATTAGTTTAACGAGGTCCTAAAGAGCTTGGTTAGTCGTGGTGGCACGGAGAGTGGTTGTCACTAGGGGAGAAGCGCCCTAGCTCTCGACTTACCTTGTCAATTTCGCCGAGTTGTTGAATGCGTTCGGGAATTGTAAAGGGAACAAAAGGCTCCCCCGCCCCGTTGTCAATCTGCATTTCATCCATTCTGCGTGCAAGTAGTAGCAATGGATGTTGAGTAGTGCATGTACCTGAAGAGCTGGCAGTGACCTGAACTGTTGAATCTCTTCAAGTATTGCCACGTGACACCAGGCTACAGGGTTAGCGATTTAGTGCTGTGTCATGGGTAAACACCGGCAAATTGATACATACCGCGACCTCTAAAACCGCGACGACGACAAGCAACTACTTGTCAAGGGCGTTCGTACGCTCATTTGCAGCCTCATTAATTTGTATCGACAAAATTTCATCAACCTCGTTGTTAGCCATTGCTGATTGTCTTATTTGTCCCTACTCTGATTCCCCGCCCTGTGCATAAAAGCTGCTAGTTCTCGCTATTTTTCTTCCTGACATCTTGCTTCATTTCAACACCTTTGGTTCTTCAAACAGGACCTGCGTCTGCTTATAACTGTTATTTCATACGGATACGTTTTCTACTTATCTCTGGGGCGCTTCAATTAAACCAAGCATCGGCCTATCTCTCACTTGCCTACTCAGTGAGAGTTTTACGGGCGGTTTTCATTTCCCATGTCTGCAGTTCCCGGAGCCGTCGCTGCTCCCCCGGCAGTCGGAGCAACTGCCATCGCTACAACTGCCCCGACGCCAATGTCTAATCAAAACCTCAACCAGATCGTAAGTTCTCTTTGAGCGCTCTTGTGCCCAGCTTTTGAAAGGGGGTGGGGGAATTTGCCTTGTACCTCCATGCCCCTTCACTAGTGCTATCAATGACGTCGTTGTTTGTACATCTTGTTTGCGATCTGCTATTAGCTGGGTTTCTACGTGAGACTGCAAATATAATATCCGCTCTCATCGAAGCCATTCACCATGGAGCCAAGGCTGCCTATTTCGCCCCATAACATCTGCCTGGTGTCCCTGTATATCTTTTCAGTTCTGGAGGTCCGGAATCTAGAAAAAGAATTATATGAGGCTATCAGTGGCCTGGAACAGGCGCATTATCTGTGGTCCGGATGATGGCTTGGCTGAGTAATAGCCTTGCAATTGTTGCCCATCTAGAGTCTCGCCGTCTCATTACTGGGACCTCCCAGCACTTCCCTCATGTTATCAGCAATATCAGTGCATCTGATAGCACATAAAAACTAACTAGTATCGTGATGTCTAGGTTACCGACTACCTCTTGAAACGGGGCTACACACGCACAGAGCTGGTCTTCAGAGATGAGTCCAAACACATTGGTCCAGATGGTCGCCCTATCCATGACGACAGTGCTATCATGGGCCCCAAGAAGTACCATAAAGCGTTTGCTCTGTTACGAGACTGGGTTGAGACCAATCTTGAGATTTACAAGGTAACGCTCTACTCGCATGAGAAGTATACGCATAGCCTATGTACTGACTCCCCGTCTCTTTAGTTTGAACTTAGCAAGCTGCTCTGGCCATACTTTGTGTATGCCTGGATAGAACTGCTTGAACAAAATTACCGTGAGGACGCTAAAGCCCTTCTCACAGCTGTCAAACCATTTTTTGAGCGGTATCACCAGGACGACTTGCGCGTCTTTTCAACAATAACAAGCCCCGAACATGTCAAGGAAAACCAAATTACACAGCTGTACAAAAACAACAAGTACAAAATTCCTCTAAATCAGGCCATTGTTGGACCGCTCTTTCATTTTCTCGAACGCGAGAACGACAATGGCGGTGCTGTCATCAGCTATGTTATCCAAGCCTACTGCCAGATTGAATCTGTTTCACGCGGCCCTATTGAGCCCTTCAGTTTCGAGGCAATCTACCGCCGGAGCCAAGGCCTTGATCTTGAGGATATTGATCGAGATGAGGGAATCCCGGGTCATTACACCGGCCTATCAAACAAAGATGTATTGACAACTACAACGCCTCTCAAGCTTGGTCCATTACCCATGGAAGAGAGCTTGAAGGAAGATGTCCGTGCCGAGCTAGAAGAAGAAGACCAGCGCAATCCCCCCATCGCTGGTAAGCCATCGCTAGTCGATGAGTTTGAACGTCGGATAAAACGGGAGGAAAGTAGCGATGTGCCCAACCGCAATGATCTTCCTCTACCCCCTTCTCGGGCTCGCGATGTTGTCATGGAGATGCAAAAGGTGCGCGAGAACCGAGATCGCTTCAAAATGGACACCAACCACACGGGCGGTGTTGGTCCTGGGGTCAGTGCCTTGATGTATACTTTTCACAACACATGTGGCATGTAAGTCTGCACAATCTCCGCTAATATTGCAGTCTTTCTTAATCCAGCATAATACTAACTAACTACAGGGTTTCTTGTCTTGAATTCTCACCGGACAACAAGCTTGCTGCTGCGGGCACCATGGACTCGTACATCAGGGTATGGACGCTTGATGGATCCCCTTTGACAACGCGCATGGCGGATGAAAAAGATCTAAAGATCAACAATCGCAAGCTAATTGGCCATTCGGCCCCCGTTTTCGGCCTGTCCTTTTCCGACGGCACGGCCAAATGGGATAGTACGCCGTTTGGAAACGAGGGCAAACAGGCCCCCGCCCCGCTAGATACATCTACCAGACTTCTGCTTTCATGTTCCGCTGATGGCCAGATTCGCCTGTGGTCTTTGGATACATGGACCTGCCTTTGCGTGTACAGGGGCCACTCAGGTCCTGTCATGCGGGTAAAATGGAGTCCCCAAGGACACTACTTCCTCAGCGGTGGCTGGGATCGCACTGCCCGTGTATGGATGCAAGACCATGCTTCAGCTCAACGTCTTCTGGTAGGTCACGATACGAGCATTTCTGCCATCACATGGCATCCCAATGGCATGTACGTGTTTTCCGCCTCTGACGAGACGGACAAGACCATCCGCATGTGGTCTGTCGTTACTGGCGAATGCGTGCGTGTGTTCACTGGCCACACCGACTATATTGCTGTCATTGAATGCTCGCCAAACGGCAAGCTCATGGTCAGCGGCGATAATGCTGGCAATATATTCTACTGGGACTTGGATAAGGGCACGCGAATCAAGCGGTCGCGCGGTCATGGCAAAGGCGGCGTGACATCTCTCAGCTTTGATGCTGAGTCCCTTGTTCTTGCCTCAGGTGGCCATGATGGTAGTGTGCGGATATGGGACGTCAACATGCCTGCCCAAGGCCATAAGCCCGTTACCCAGTCCCAGGCGATCACTGTCAATTCGGGCGATACTACGACGGTTAATGGTGCCGATGCTAGTGGCGCTTCTGCCAGCGGAGCTAACGCCAATGGCCAGACTGGAGGGGCGGCAAATGGTACAGGCGGCTCTGGGGGCAGTGGTAGTGGTGCGAGCGGAGCTACTTCGGGCTCGGGCAAGCGCAAGGGGAAGGAAGTTACAATCACAGCAGACCAGATCTCAGCGTTGCCAACAAAGCAGACTCCAGTGCTCAAAGTGCAGTTCACGAGAATGAACTTGGTGCTTGCGGGCGGATGCTATGATCCTGAAAGATGAGGGGAACAGTTGGCTGGCTTTAGGGTTTGTATTAGCTAAGATGGTAGCGATGCTAGTAGCTGTGATTAGGGTTAGTATCTAGAAATCCAAAGCTAGTACTTGAATGTGGTGGATTCCTACCAGCACCACACCAAAGTCTCGTAAAATCGATTTTGGACTTGTTTGAGCTCATTAATCATTATCGGCATATCGTATTATGACGTCCCTTGAAATTTAAAGCTTTACAACTACTATTTCATCATTTATATATCTTTCTTAGGGCTTCCCGAGCTAGAGAAGCATGCTAGTCACAAGTGGTTGCCATGTAGTGATAATAGGTATACTTTCTGGCTCAACAGGCTAGAGGGGTGAGGTGAGGTTGAGCTCTAAAACCCCAGCGCAACCAACTAACGAAATCGATTGTCTATGCTTAGAAAGACGCAATCCCCGATTCGCATCTCCTTACACACAGACGAACTCAATTACTTTCGACAGGCACTCGGAGCGCTGCTGAAAAGAAGTATCCTCTATTGATTTGACTGCTGCTGAATTGACCCAAGTTGTGATACTAGACTTCGCGATTACATCCAGGACCTTCCTTCATCAGCCATTCCATCTAGACCTCGGCCGTTGAGCTGACAGCTTTGATTTGCTTTCTTGAAGCAACGAAACTTCTTTCCCAACCTCATACTAAGCCTTGAGCCCAACCATGGATTTAGAACCATCGCCCTGGGCTGATGCTAGCTCCAGCTCTCAACAGCCCACAAGCGCCTCCAATTCTGGAAAAGCCCCCTCCAGCGCCTCAAAGCCCACAAACAGTACCAGCGGCCAGGCTGGTCCTCGGTCCACCGGCCCACGCCGCATGATTACCCAGGCTACCAAGCTCCAATCTGTTGATGATGACCCTCTGGGCCCCCTCGGCCTGCCTGGTGGTGGCAATGATGCCTCGAGCGAAACAGCTCCTGCTTCCACCTCTGGCCCGCCACTGCCGCAGAAAGAGCAGCTGGTGGTCCGCACGACTATCCCCCAGCAACAGCAGTCTGCTCGCCGTGGTCCGGCTGACCCGCACTACATTGATGACGATATCTCCCAAGGCTTCTCAGGCCCGCGAGCCCCACCACCCGTTGCCGCGGCCGTGGCGAGCCCTGTTCAATCCAACAACCAGCCTAGCGTCAGCATCGAGCGCGCCGCCAAGCCGACCTTCCACATCACAGTGGGCGACCCGCATAAAGTCGGCGACTTGACCAGCTCACACATTGTATATTCGGTGCGCACTCAGACTACCTCTAAAGCTTACCGCCAGCCTGAGTTCGAAGTGAAGCGCCGCTACCGTGATTTCCTTTGGCTGTACACTACACTGCACGGAAACAACCCAGGCATCATCGTCCCCCCGGCCCCGGAGAAGCAGGCCCTAAACCGCTTCGATACTAACTTTGTCGAGAGCAGAAGGGCCGCGCTGGAGAAGATGCTGGTCAAAATTGCAGCACATCCGACATTGCAGCACGATGCCGACTTGAAGCTATTCTTAGAGAGTGAATCCTTCAATGTTGACATCAAGCACAAAGAACGCCGCGATCCCTTGCCTGCAGAAAGCAAGGGGATGTTTGGCTTTGGTATTGGTGTTGGCTCTAGCAACAAGTTTGTTGAGCAGGATGAGGTACGTACCGAGAATTTGGTCAGAATTTGAACCCTATCTAATAGTTGGTGCAGTGGTTTCACGATCGCAAGGTTTATCTTGACGCCCTCGAGGCCCAACTGCGCGCTCTAATGAAGGCCATGGAGTCTATGATTAACCAGCGCAAGGGCATGGCCGAGGCAGCCTCCGACTTTTCTGCTTCTCTTCATGCCCTTTCCACCGTGGAGCTATCCCCCACTCTGTCAGGGCCCCTTGAGGCTCTTTCTGAGCTTCAGCTTACTATTCGGGATGTTTACGAGCGCCAAGGCATGCAAGACATGCTCACCTTTGGCATTATTCTCGACGAATACATTAGACTTATTGGTTCTGTCAAGCAAGCCTTCGGCCAGCGTCAAAAAGCCTTTCACTCGTGGCACTCTGCCGAGCAAGATCTGCAGAAGCGCAAGGCTTCTCAGGATAAGGTTTTGCGACAGGGAAAGAGCCAGCAGGACAGAATCAATCAGATCAATGCCGAGGTGGCCGAGGCAGAGCGCAAGACCCACCAAGCAAGACTGCTGTTTGAAGATATCGGCAAGCTAATGCGGACGGAGCTGGATCGTTTTGAGCGTGAGAAGGTTGAAGACTTTAAAAGTGGCGTCGAGACATTCTTGGAGGGTGCTGTCGAAGCCCAAAAGGAGGTAGGTCGTGACCCGGGAAAAGCAATGCGATTTCATAATAGGATGCTAGATACTAACCAGAACATTAGCTTATTGAGAAGTGGGAAACTTTTTTGACACAGCTAGATGCTGAGGATGAAGAGACCGCTTTCCACAGGTCTCCTTCCCAGATCCAGGCGTCCAACAAGCCATCTGGTGACACGGCTATTGACCGCGCTCGAGCGACTATTAACGACGATTCTGACTGAGAAACGGCAGCCCAAGGTTGATTGGGATGTACGAGTATTATCTTTTTTGTTTCTTTTTTTGTTTTAATGGCTACTGCATGTTTAATGTTTCTCCCTTTTTCTCTTCCCCATCTTTTGCTAGATGTTCTGCTTCCTTGAAAAGAATTCACAACATTTGTTCTACGATTATGAACAACTAAGTTCTGAGTTTTGAGCTTGAGGTGTCTTTTATGATTGAAACTATTGTACAAATATGAATACATGGCCGTGCTGCCTTGCTCTACCTTTTTGTGTTCTCCCTTCAGCCTCTTTGTTACCATACGTCATGATAAGCCTTGGAGTTGTAGGAGGCTGCTAGAACTTGTTTGCATTTATCCATCCGTTATCCATATGAGAGAGAGAGAGAGAGACTGCCCTGGTAAACAAAAGGCTCATACTCAAATTGGAGCCCGCTAATGGGTTAGAAGCATCAGTGCGGAGGCCATGGCAATGGCGCGCCGGCAATTGTTCAGGCGTTACTATTTCGACTCTCAAGCTGTCCTCAAACACTTGAAATACAACACTCATTTCTTGCCGCCCTTGCCCTTGTCTTCCTTTGATTTGGCAGGCTTAGTGGGTTCCTCAGTTGCAGCGTACCCTGAAATGAGGTCGCCCAGGTCGAATTCGACATCGGCCTCATTGTAGCCCTCCTCGGAGGGGTCCTTTTGGAGGTCGAAACCGCGGCCGAATCTTTCACGGAAGGCTGCCAGCTTTCCGGCCTCGTCGACTTCGACGTTCTTGAGTGTGCGGTCTGACGGCTGCCACAGTGGGTGATTGCGTGTGTCTTTGGTCGAGCGGAACAGTGGTTGGGGCGATGTTGTACGGGCAGTAAATGTGCTGCCATCGCTGAGCTGGATCATCTGCGTAAAGGTGTATGGACGACGCGGGCGACGAATCAAGCGGGCATGGCGCACTTGGTGCAGGACGGTTGTTTGGGCCGAGCATTGGCTGAGGGTTTCAGAGGTAGTGAAAGTGGCCGTGGTGCTGGCCGTTGTTGGTGTGCGGGATGTTTGGAGCAACGCATTGCGTGCTAATTGCAGTTGGGAACGCATGTTTTGTAGGACGAAACGTAATGGAGAGAGACAGTAGAAAGGATTAATTGACCGTCTTTGAACTCCGGGGGCTTGTGGCGGGCAGTAGTCACCGAGGCTCTGCTATCGTCGACAGCTGCTGTCAATGTGCAGCAAAGTGTTGTTCAGAAATTCTGGAAAAGGCTGGTCTCGTGATACGAGCACGGCCAAAAGTATCAATACACATAGAAACACACGATTTCACTACCAAGACCAAAACATCGTTGAAGCTGTCGCGCATGGCTTGATAGAGATAACCAAAGTAAACTATTCATCTTCACGTCTTTTGAGCTCACCACCTGGTCTGTCGTTACGGCGTTCAGCATTCAGCGTTCAGCCTTGTCCTACCGTCAAGAACTCATTAGATGCTAACCCTTCAAACTGGTCTTCCTTATCGATAAGCTGTTTGCACAACGTTAATCCTCCAGCTAAGTCACGACGCTCGCAGCTATCGTCTTCCCGTTCATCAGAGTTCCAGAAAAAGATGTCCCGGGATTTGACGGGATACCAATCAGCGCTCGCTATGGCTCCTATACAGCAAGCAAATCGCACGGCTAGCTCTCGGATATGCCGCCACTACGCCACACAACTGGTATTTTCTAGTTAGTACTTTCACTGCCAAGCTGGAGACTTGGACAGCCACTTACACCTCCAGCAGACACATGCCACGCCCAACGGGGGATATATACCACTGGAACTTTAAGAGATACTTCTCACCATTTGCATGGGAATGCTATCACACTTTCTTCGCCACGCCAGAAATCCCGGCCTCTGTCACAAGATTCATCGCCATCGTTGTCAAATCAACTACGGAGCCTCATGCGACGGCTCTCTCATTCAGTTGTTGTGTGTACAGCTTCGCAGCCCACGCCAAATGGAAACATCCCTCGTGCTATGACCATGTCATCATTTACATCGTTGGCCCTGACACCGAGGCCATTAGTTACATTCAATGTCAAGGCACCAAGCTCAACGCTCGACGCAGTCATAGCCAGCAGGGCGTTCAACATTCATGTTCTCGAGGGCGACGCGCATGGCGCTAGAATAGCGGAGTGGTTCACCAAAGGGAACTTTCAGTCCAATTTGTTTAGGGCTCCACAGTCGGAATGGCAATGTATACTCGGAGACGGCGAGCCTCCGGTTTTAGAAGGCCAGGGCATCTTGTCTCGAGTGCGATGCAGTCTACTGAGCGACGGGGAGAGCCACCAAAAGGGTATTGTCAGAATCAGCGATCACGTCATCATCCTTGGCGAGGTTCAAGAGGTTGTAGCAGGCAACGCATCACAAGACTTCGCCCTGACATATGCGGATAGCAAGTATCGCACCAAGGGGGACGTAATCCAGAAGCACACAGAGG
Source organism: Ceratocystis destructans (assembly GCA_038407095.1). Lineage (NCBI taxonomy): Eukaryota > Fungi > Ascomycota > Sordariomycetes > Microascales > Ceratocystidaceae > Ceratocystis > Ceratocystis destructans. The sequence continues at coordinate 38,916 of JAXASZ010000927.1, forward strand.
CGGACAACAAAGAATAGACAGCAGGATGGCGAAAATATGGTAAACGGAGACACAGATAGACATGCTGCGAACCGAACGCCCAAAACTGTAAACATAAATTAGAGGTTATGGTTGCTCAGCGAGCAGCCGGCATTCACGACCTTATAATACACTAGATCCTTGAGTCGTCTCGCCTTGCCACTCTCTCATTGGCTGCAGAGCAGCTTTATCTTATCGCGGCGTTGCCCTGCCAACACAGTGTGCGACACTATCCCTGCAATTGTGTCCAATCAACTTCATGCATCGCATACACAAAGTACACAAAAACATTTAGGGTGCTAATAAAGCCATAGCCTTATCATATCACCAGCAGTAGCACTACCTACAGACACATGCCCAGCCATGCTGAAGGATATCTGCAAAATCTATGGGCAGCTTTTTTCTTTTGTAACGCCATTTCTATCCCGGATTTCCTTTCTTGTCTAGCTTCACCATTATGGATCAGCCAGAGAACCCAGTAAGCAATCTCCCAACCAACAAACACCATGCATTCTCGATGTTTATCGTGCTGCTCCACAAATGAATATCCCTGCGCCTAGGGTCAAAGACAAGCACACTCTCAATATTCAGTTTATCTTCTTCTCTCCTTCAACTTACGATAGCCAACAATCTTATTGCTGATTGGGACTCATCTTCAAGGCCCAAACAGATATATTGTCTTGTTCTTTATCAACTATTCTAACACTGTTCGTCTGGCCTCAATAGGACTTTCGCATGTCCCGAAGTGCTATTCCGCGTTTACCGTCTCTATCACGTTCCGCTGCGCCAGATTCTAAACTCCAGGAGCTTACAGAGTCGCAAAACAACATTCGCACACAAGCATTGTCAACGATGCCTCAGCCAGCATCGAAAATCGCCGTGAAGCGCGAGCTTCCTCAGCCTGGTATGGCAACCTTGATCCCTCACCTTTAAACATCACTCGTTTGTCTTCTAATTCTCTTTCTCCTATGCATAGCTATCGTGTCAAAACGCAAAGCTCTATCAGAGAAGGCCTTGGAGTATCCGTCTAGAACGCTGGTGCCCTCAGGCTCGTCCCGACCCAACATCACTGGCACTTCCCTTATTGGAGCTTCTGGCGTGAGTATCAAGAATGTTGTATTGAGCACCACTCGTATACTAATGGCGGCTTGCTTGAAGCTTAAACCACCCTCGACCACTCGAATGAAGCCCCCATCCACTAGTTTGGCGACAAAATCACTTGGCAGCATCAGAACCGCACATCCCCCCGCTGATCGACCCGGGCCATACGATCGACCAAAAACCGCACAGTCTACCCGTCCAGGACCACGCACCAGGTCTCAAACAGCCGGCCGTCCCCTCACCTCCCTTAGTGCACGTGAAGAGCCAACTGCTCCTGAACCTGCAGAAACAAAGCATGGTATGATGCCTTCCGTGTCCCTGCCCCAACTCTCCGCCGCTGCATCGAATGCTGCCGCTTTTGAGAGAAAATCGACAGCCCCAGCCATCGCTCCAAACGCGCTGCACGTGAAGCCACGCGTATCGTCGCTCGATAAACGATTTTCCACCTTGTCTCTCAAGGAGAACAAGAACAACTCGTTCGCAAACAGAATGGCAGCTTTGAAGGAGAATTCCCGCCCTGCACCAAACACCATGGGTCCGCCACCAGTAAAACCTAGTGCTAGACGGCTAGTTCCAGACCCACGGACTCCCGAAAGACGCTCTATCCGGACCAGCGAAGTCGCTGGAATGGCCGCGCAAACCCCAAATGCCCTACAGCTTTCAGCAAAAGTAGAAACGCTACACAATGCTTTGCGCTCTATTGCCAAGGGCAATGGAGCTGTCTCTCCATGTCCCACTACGTTCCTAACCAAAGAGTCTAACACACGCCATTATCCAGCTTTCGATGTCGACAACCGATTGGTAAATATCGAGCAACAGTTTTCTCAGCTTAAGGATGCGCTGAACGACACAGTGTCGGATCGTTCAGCAATGGAAACCACTATTGCCATGCTCAAATCGAGAAGTATGATTCATAGATGTCCGACTCTCCAGATAGCTTTATGCTGACTTGTGAACAGTATCGGACCAGGAGGGTGAACGCGAGAAGCATGAAAGACGAGCAGCAGACCTCCAAATCGACCTCGATAAATACCGCGACGAGGCGAGCAAGCTGAAGCGACAGCTCGAAGAGCAAGAATGGAAGCACAAAACCGAAGTTGAGACATTATCTCGAGCAAGTAAACACGCTCACGAAGACTTTGAGCGGCTGGCAAAAAAGGAGACAGACCGCCTCACCGCAAAACACCAAGAGGATATTGATTCTCTAAAACGGCAACACACGAACGAGCTAGAACAGGAGCGTCTTGAGAAGTCCCGCGAGGTTGATGAGCTCAAGGCCAAGTTGGAGAATAAGCACAAAGACGTCGCAACCTTGGTGTCCAAAAAGGAAGAAGAAATAAAAGATCTGCGAGCCCAGATTGAAATCCTCAAGAGCGAGGTTGTCTTGGGTCAGTCAGTCAAGACCAGCCTCCAAGCAAACATTACCGAGCTCTCGGGCTCGAATGCCACTCTTGAGGCCAAAATAAACTCTCTGCGGTCGCAGATTGAGTTCCTAGAGTCCGACAACAAGGCTCAAAGCGACTCCTTTGCCTCCATGGAGACCAAGTTGCAAGAAGCCCAGCTAAAAATGGAGGCTGCGCAAAAGAAGCTCATGAAAGAAGAAACCGAGCGTCGCATTCTCTTCAACAAGTACCAGGAACTCAAGGGCAACATCCGTGTCATGTGCCGAGTCCGCCCGGCCATTGATGCCAGCGAAGGCGAGAGTGCACAGATTGAGTTCCCGGACTCAGAACAGTCGTCCTCCAAAATCAGCGTCATGGGTCCCGAAGAACGCAGCAGCTTAGGCCAGGTTTCCCGCAAAGACTATCCCTTTGAGTTCGACCGCGTCTTTTCTCCTGCCGTTAACAACGAGGAGATCTTTGACGAAATCTCGCAGCTCGTACAAAGCGCTCTTGATGGTTTCAACGTGTGCATTTTCTGCTACGGGCAAACGGGGTCTGGAAAGACGTACACCATGTCGTCAACAGACGGCATGATCCCCCGTGCCACCCATATGATTTACGAAACCGTCACAAAGCTCAAGGAGAAGTCGTGGACATACAGCATGGAAGGTAGCTTTATTGAAGTGTACAACGAAGAGCTGAATGATCTTCTCACGCCGGCTGACGGCAAGGCCAAGAAGCTTGAGATACGCCACGACGACGTGCGCAAGCAGACCACCGTCGTCAACTGCAAAGCGGTGGAGCTGACTTCGGCGGACAAGGTTGAGAGCATGCTTGCCGAAGCCCAGAACAACCGCTCGGTAGCGGCAACCAAGGCCAACGAGCGATCGTCACGCTCGCACAGCGTGTTCATCCTAAAGCTCTTCGGAGAGAACAGCGCCACGGGCGAGCGCTGCGAAGGCACCCTCAACCTCGTTGACCTCGCCGGCTCTGAACGATTGAAGCATTCCCAGGCCGAGGGAGAGCGTATGCGAGAGACACAAAACATCAACAAGTCGCTAGCTTGTCTCGGAGACGTGATTGATGCTCTCGGCAGAGGATCAGCGCATGTTCCATACCGCAACTCGAAGCTCACACATCTACTGCAGTACTCGTTAGGCGGCAACAGCAAAACGCTCATGTTTGTTATGATGTCACCACTCGAGGCGCATCTCAAAGAGACGCTAACAAGCTTGCGGTTTGCGGCCAAGGTGCACAACACGCATATTGGCACGGCGAAGGCGACGAGGAAACTGCGCGAAGCCTGAGTCCTGAGCTCGCCGAGGGGTGGCAGTTTTATAGTAAGGGCTGGATGTGTTCAAAGCGATCTAAGTAGGGTTTACTGCTTGAAGGTAAAGGGAAAAAGCGTGGCATGTTATGATTACTTTTATGATACCTGGTTTAACGGAGAGGCGTTCTTGTTCATTTGATTTTGCAGTTTGTTGTATTTGGCGAGGGAAGAGTAGTATCAGATCAGCAAGAGCTGCTTGACCTGTGACGTTGGACATCCAAGTCCGTGATGGGCAATACTACCTTAGGGTTAGGGGCACACAAATCGAAGCTCCACCAAGATAGCATGGCGCCTGGCCAATGGGCGCAGAGATATTTGATATGACGACCCACATCTTACACCGTCAGCAAAGAGCCGGTTGATTTAAAAAATTGTGGACGGCCGCAAAAAACAGGCAGGTTTTGGCCGCCGACATCGCCTGTAACGCAGTCCTATAATTTCAGGGCTAATAGTGGCCTACAATACCACTGTGCAAGGACAATACCACTATACAGGGCTAGCCGGCTGCAACTGAGGCAGCTGTGAAGGTGTGAGAAAAGTGGCACACAAGGCTTAGAGGCCGAAACTCAGTATTCTTTTGTTTCCTTTTTCTTTTGATAACGATGGCCTGATTTTTGTGCGTGTATGTCGCTGTCGCTATGATCATTGTTGTGTGTGTGATGGGCATGCATTTCTGTGTTTTTCTCTCTTTTCTTCCCCTGTGATCTTGTCTTTTGGAGTTTGATGAAGGTTTTGACGGCCATATAAAATTCAGACTTGTGGCTAGCGAGCAACTTTCTTCTTCAGCTTGACTCACTGTAACAAAAAAAAAAGAATAAAAAAAAAGCCCTGGCCTTTGTCTAGCCTGGTTTCTTTTTTCTTTTCTTTCCTTCTGCATTTTACTCTTAATTCTTTTTAATTGTTACATCGTCACTCATATCACAATGTTTGCTCGGTGTACTCAGCTTAGAGCGCAAGCTCTACGAGCTACTACTAGCGCTCCCCAGAGGTACTTCACTCTAGACTTCCTCTCTCCATCTACCCATCCCGCTACCTCGCATGCTGGTTGCTAATATCATGGCTGTTCTGGCTTCTCTTTAGACGTCTCTTCTCTGCCGCTGCTACCCGCTTCGAAGATGCCAAACTCAACAAAATTTCGGCCACCATCACCCAGCCCAAGTCTCAGGGCGCATCACAGGCTATGCTGTACGCTACTGGCCTGACAGATGAGGACATGAACAAGGCACAGGTCGGAATCTCGTCTGTCTGGTATGAGGGCAACCCTTGCAACATGCACATCCTGGCCCAATCCGAGGCCATCAAGAAGTCCGTCGCTGATGCTGGCCTGGTGCCCTACCGCTTCAACACCATTGGCGTGTCTGATGGCATCTCCATGGGCACCTCGGGCATGCGCTTCTCCCTGCAGTCTAGGGAAATCATTGCTGATAGTATCGAGACCGTCATGAACGGCCAGTGGTACGATGCCAATATCTCGATTCCTGGTTGCGACAAGAACATGCCCGGTGTTGTGATTGCCATGGGCCGTGTCAATCGCCCCAGTATCATGGTGTACGGTGGCACCATCAAGGCTGGCTGCAGCATGGAGGGCAAGCCCATTGACATTGTCTCAGCCTTCCAGTCCTACGGCCAGTACCTTTCCGGCGAGATCTCTGAGAAGCAGCGCTATGACATCATCCGCAACGCCTGCCCCGGTGGTGGCGCATGCGGTGGCATGTACACTGCCAACACCATGGCCTCTGCCATTGAAATCATGGGAATGACCCTGCCTGGCAGCTCTTCCAAGCCCGCTGAGTCGCCTGAGAAGGTTGCTGAGTGTGCCAGTGTTGGATCTGCCATCTACAACCTCCTCAAGGAGGACATCCGCCCCCGTGATATCATGACTCGTGCTGCCTTTGAGAACGCCATGATCCTGGTTACTGTCCTGGGCGGCAGCACCAATGCTGTCCTGCATCTGATTGCCATGGCTGACTCCGTGGGCGTGAAGCTGACCATTGACGATTTCCAGGCTGTTTCTGACCGCACCCCCTTCCTGGCTGATCTGAAGCCCTCTGGCCAGTATGTCTTTGAAGACATCCACAAAATCGGCGGCACTCCCGCTGTGATCAAGTTCTTGTTGAAGGAGGGCCTGATTGACGGGTCTACCATGACCGTTACTGGCAAGACTCTGAAGCAAAATGTCGAGAACCTCCCCGGCTTCCCCGAGGAGCAAAAGGTCATCCGCCCAGCCAGCCAGCCCATCAAACCCACCGGCCATCTCCAGATCCTCTACGGCTCTTTGTCGCCTGGCGGCTCCGTTGCCAAGATTACCGGCAAGGAGGGCCTGCGCTTTGAGGGCTCTGCTCGCTGCTTCGAAGCCGAAGACGATTTCATTGCTGCGCTGGAGCGTGGCGAGATCAAGAAGGGTGAGAAAACTGTTGTCATTATCCGCAACGAGGGCCCCAAGGGTGGCCCTGGCATGCCCGAGATGCTGAAGCCCTCTTCGGCCATTATGGGTGCTGGTCTCGGCAAGGACTGTGCCCTGATCACCGATGGCCGTTTCTCTGGTGGCTCCCACGGTTTCCTCATTGGCCACGTCACTCCCGAGGCCTTTGTTGGCGGCCCCATTGCCCTGGCCAAGGATGGTGACAAGATCATCATCGATGCTGAGAAGCGTTTGATGGACCTGGTTATCCCCGAGGAGGAGATGGCCAAGCGCCGCGCTGCCTGGAAGAAGCCGGAGCCTAGGCCCTGGGCCCAGCGTGGCACTCTCAAGAAGTACTCCATGCTTGTGAGCGATGCCAGCCACGGCTGCATTACCGACAAATAAGTGGTCTAAAAAAAGCTTGTTTTTGGATTGGATGCATGATACACGTCAGATGTGAAAACACGAATCACTCAACTCGACTGTATTCAGGCGCGGTTAGATAGGACGAGGTTGAGGAATGGTCCCAGGCGCATATAATTGATTTTCATACTGTATTCCCCCTTTGCCCATCAAATTTCAAAATATTCTTGTACAAGCTACTGTCAGTGCTCCATGTAATAGTGCGTTGCATTGTGTAACATTAGTTGGGTCGTGTCAGCCCAAGGCGGGAAGTGCATGGCGTTGTATTTATTTTTTAGAGTACCAGGATTTAGTAAAGGCTTGCTTGTCTTTCAGCGTCAGACCAACCTTGGCACTACGGCCTAGTCTAGAGAGGGCATCGCAGACCTTGGAGATGACCTCCTCTTCGTCATAAGCGACCGGACCCTCGTTGCTTTTTTCGCCGGGAACTGTGTTTATAACGGCCTCTGCCATGCGCACATGGATGCGGATTGTAGAGTGGCATAGAAGAGAAAACAAGAACGTGCCCCACGAACCTGGGACGGGCGTTGTGGTGTCGTTGGGTAGGTAGCGCAAACTGATGGGAAAAATGCGAGAAGCCTCTTTAGACGACACCACGCTGGGGCTGAGAGGCAGAACTGCGGTGCCATTGGTAGTGGTACATTCGGGGAATACAAGGATGATACGATTGCGGTACTTGCGCTGCAGGTCTGCAATGTCAACAAGCGCAGACTCATCGGGGGGCGACAACGTCACTGGCGAAAGGGCACGCAAGGCAGCACTCAACAGGCTTATGCACTGCACTTTGCGTGTTCCAGGGAACGACTGTGTAAAGACCGGGTCAAATACAGCAGACAGGTAGATGGCGTCAATTGGGCTGGTGAAGTTTGCAGCAATAACATCGCCGCCGCGAGGCACTCGACTGGCAGGCTGCGAAGATAAGGTGCCACGGCGAACACCATCGAGCTGCAGGTCAACCCACCATATTCCCGGGATACCTAGTAACACCCATAGCAGTAGTTTGCGGAGAAACTGTGGCAAGGGCAGGAACTGCAGCACCAAGAAATACACAGTTGAATAGGCAATAAAGATGGGCAGGCGGAAGAGAAAGGCAGCACTCTGAAAGATCTTGGTGAATATGGAGCCTTTAGACTTGACAGGCATAAACGGGGACACGCCAGTGCCTGAGAAGAATTAGCACGAAAAGAAGATGAAAAGAAGGAGAACTGCAGTATGTATTCACAAACCTCGATCACGGAACTGGGTGAACTTTTCCATGCTGGCGAACTATGTGGTTGGCCAAGTAGCGGTATAGCGTGAAGCTTGCCAGCTTGAAGCTTGAAGCTTTTTGATATGGCCAAGCAGTCACAAGTGCTCAAGAACAACTTAGAAATGACTAAGCAGGTGCCATAGCTCCATCGACCCCCTGGCAGCTGCCAAAGCTACTCTTCTAACCCTTGCCAGTATGTGCATTACCCTAACCTAACACCACTACTAGCTGCTACCCCTGGAGATTTTAGAATCTACTAGAATCTTCAGCAATTTTTTTTTTTTTCTCTTCAATTTTAAGAGGGGCAGGCTCTTCACTCGCAGTTCCTCGTAGAAACGACCAGTATCTAGCGCTGGAATACCAGAATGTTCTACGTTATGAAACATGCAAGGGATACTCACAAAAGATTTGCCATGGCTGCGTAGCCCAGGTGTAGTTAGTTCTAACTTCTCGAACCCAAGTATCATCATATACCATATACTTGAGCAAAGGTCTAGAGCCGCATGCCTTCTCCGAGACTTAGGTCCGCTTGTACCACGGAAAAACTAAAAAAATTCTTATAGTCGCTAATGGCCTTTGCCGAAGCAACAAAAAAGCACTATAATTTGGGCCTGCTTGCCCGCTATAAGCCTGAGGATTAGCCCGTCGTATCGCTGTCGCCGTTGCCATGGGAGGGAGGGGCAGTCGCCCAGCTACCCGCTAAAGTATTCTCTGTGTACATCCTCTTGGGTTCTATGCGATTCTATGACTACTCTTACACGCTTGTCTCACTGGCTACAGGGAAATGGCCCCTGGGAAGTACACACAAAGTACAAGCGAACTTTCTAGATACTGCCCCAATGTAGTGGAAATTCGGCCAATTAACAGCTGCTGCCTGTATAGTGGAGGCATTGGTGTAGGCTGGTAGAAGGGAACAAGACATCAGTATAGCCCCAGACCCCTTTGGGCTATGGAATCTCATGGAATCGCTAGACTGGGCAAGAACGCCATATATAAGGATGGTCATCAGTGACTGTTACTCCCCACCACATTTTCTTCCTCATCTTCAATTTCAACTACAACACCACACATCAATCTTTTCTTTTCTTTTCCCATCTTCTGTTATTTTAAAAAAGGCCAGTACCAACTTCTTGGTTGCCCTTACACAGTTTGCATTTGATGTAAGTCTATGTTGCTCTCCCGCTGCTATCCCGCCGCTACCCCGCTGCTACCTATCGTCAATTCCGTTCCCTCGCATTGTCCTTCGGCCATCCCATAATCTGCTGTCACCATTTTCACCCAGCCCTGGTGTGACTCGTAGAGTGATGGCCGGGCCCCCTCTTGGTCATTGATAGGACTTGCGTCTTTTTGGCTTCTGTTCACCCTCTACAATGCGTCGCAATGTAATACCCGAATCTGAACAGTCTACGGCCTCACTCACTCTGCTGATTGCCCCACCATACTCGTTTGTTTGCTCGTAAACTAACAACAAATCTTTCTACAGACCCTTTCCTTTTTCCTCTAACACACCCCAAAAATCACACAATATGTCTGAGACTTTTGAGTTCCAGGCTGAGATCTCTCACCTGCTCTCTTTGATTATCAACACCGTCTACTCCAACAAGGAAATCTTCCTGAGAGAACTTGTTTCCAACGCCTCCGATGCTCTTGATAAGATCCGTTACCAGTCCCTGTCGGACCCTAGTGTCCTGGATTCTAACAAGGATCTGCGCATTGACATCATTCCTGACAAGGAGAACAAGACACTGACTATCCAGGATTCTGGTATTGGTTTCACCAAGGCTGTAAGTTAACTCTCATAGCCAATCACAAAACAAACATCCGTCATTCGCTTGTACAACATACTGACTCTATTTCTTTCAGGACCTTGTCAACAACCTGGGTACTATTGCCCGCTCCGGTACCAAGCAGTTCATGGAGGCTTTGACTGCTGGTGCCGATGTTTCTATGATTGGTCAGTTCGGTGTGGGTTTCTACTCCGCCTACCTCATTGCCGACAAGGTCAAGGTCATCTCTAAGCACAACGATGACGAGCAGTACATCTGGGAGTCATCCGCCGGTGGTACTTTCTCCGTCACCAACGACACCGAGGGCCCTCAGATCTCTCGTGGTACCAAGATTGTCCTGTACCTGAAGGACGACCAGACTGAGTACCTCCAGGAGAGCCGCATCAAGGAGGTCATCAAGAAGCACTCCGAGTTCATCTCCTACCCCATCTACCTCCACGTCCAGAAGGAGGTTGAGAAGGAGATCCCCGATGAGGAGGCTGAGGAGACCAAGGAGGAGGAGTCTGATGACAAGAAGCCCAAGATCGAGGAGGTCGATGATGATGCCGAGGAGAAGAAGCCCAAGACCAAGAAGATCAAGGAGACCGTCAACGAGGAGGAGGAGCTGAACAAGCAGAAGCCCATCTGGACTCGCAACCCCACCGACATCTCCCAGGAGGAGTATGCCGCCTTCTACAAGTCGCTGTCCAACGACTGGGAGGACCACCTTGCCGTCAAGCACTTCTCCGTCGAGGGTCAGCTTGAGTTCCGTGCCATCCTGTACGTTCCTAAGCGTGCTCCCTTCGACCTGTTCGAGACCAAGAAGACCAAGAACAACATCAAGCTGTACGTCCGCCGTGTCTTCATCACCGATGATGCTACCGACCTGGTTCCCGAGTGGCTCAGCTTCGTCAAGGGTGTTGTTGACTCTGAGGATCTTCCCCTCAACCTGTCTCGTGAGACTCTACAGCAGAACAAGATCATGAAGGTCATCAAGAAGAACATCGTCAAGAAGTCCATTGAGCTCTTCAACGAGATTGCCGAGGACAAGGAGAACTTTGACAAGTTCTACAGCGCCTTCTCTAAGAACATCAAGCTGGGTATTCACGAGGATGCCCAGAACCGTGCCACCCTGGCCAAGCTGCTCCGTTACAACTCCACCAAGTCTGGTGATGAGATGACCTCGCTGTCAGACTACGTCACTCGCATGCCTGAGCAGCAGAAGAACATCTACTACATCACTGGCGAGTCCATCAACGCTGTCTCCAAGTCCCCCTTCCTGGACTCCCTCAAGGACAAGGGCTTCGAGGTTCTGTTCCTGGTTGACCCCATTGACGAGTACGCCATGACTCAGCTCAAGGAGTTCGAGGGCAAGAAGCTTGTTGACATTACCAAGGACTTCGAGCTTGAGGAGACCGAGGAGGAGAAGGCCGCCCGTGAGGCCGAGGAGAAGGAGTACGAGTCCCTGGCCAAGGTCCTGAAGGACATTCTCGGCGACAAGGTTGAGAAGGTTGTCGTCAGCCACAAGCTCACCGGTGCTCCTTGCGCCATCCGTACCGGCCAGTTCGGTTGGTCCGCTAACATGGAGCGTATCATGAAGGCCCAGGCTCTGCGCGACACCTCCATGTCCTCGTACATGTCGTCCAAGAAGACCTTTGAGATCTCCCCCAAGTCTACCATCATCAAGGAGCTCAAGAACAAGGTTGAGAGCGACGGCGAGAACGACCGCAACGTCAAGTCTATTGTCCAGCTTCTGTACGAGACCTCTCTGCTGGTTTCTGGTTTCACCATTGATGAGCCTGCTAGCTTTGCTGAGCGCATCCACAAGCTGGTCCAGGTTGGCCTGAACATTGATGGCGAAGATGAGGAGACCGCTGCCGCCGCTGCTACCGATGCCCCTGCTGTCGAGACTGGCGACTCCAACATGGAGGAGGTTGACTAAGCGTCTTCATCTGTGAAGGAGAGTGAATCTCAAGCTGAGAGGTAATAAAAAAGACATGAAATCAATACTACATAGTGCTTTTATGAGGCGTTTGGAGTGGTTATGGAAGCTTGGCCTGGCCAGGACAGGGGAATTTGCAGCGCACAGCTTGTAACGCAGGTTCTTTTCTCTTTCCTTGAGCTGGTCTTGCTGGCTGTTGTTCGGTAGTGTATATTTTGGCTTTCTTTTGTTTATTGTTTTAGTGTAATGATTCTACGAAGCCCATGTTCAATGGAAATATTGTCTACACCAATTTGTGTTTTGCATCTGTGAGTGAAAGGAGTAAAAGAAAAAGCCGAATCCGCTACATCAATTTACGTGTGCTATTATTACAGGATATATGATTGTCGCAAGTCTTTTCGAAGGAGTTATTCCTTGTCTTTCTCGATACAACCCATTGTGCTTGCGCTAGCCTCAGCTTCTGCTGAAGTAGCAGCACCAGCCGAGTCACTTGGGGTGGTTTCTGAAGCTGCCTCAACCTTTTCTGTCGTGTCTTCGTTCACGCGCCGAGACTTGCGTTTGAATTGCTTCAAAGAGCCCTCAAACACCTGGCGGTCACATTGGTCTAGCAACTTGCGGAACACGCCGACGAAGCCACCACCAACAATACGCTGATATACCATCGGCCTGCACACAAGCACATCATCTTTTGCTGGTGCTGTTGTCGCTTCATCTGCACTTTCCTCTTTGGAAGCCTCAAGCAAGGCCTTTTTAGTCTTAACATAGCGCACGTCCCACTCCTTACCGCCGGAGCCAATGCGCAACGACGTCTCATTGTTTGTGGCCATCGGCAGCTCAAGAGTCTTCTCTAGCCTAAGCGGCTTGCGTTCCACCCCGTCACCGACCCACTTGACCACGCAGGCGATCTGGGTGATGGACGGCGCGAAGACGAGAAGCGTACCATCGGGCTTGAGTGCCTGCATAACAGCATGTATGTGTTCCTCCGGTTCGGGAAGGTCGAGGAAGGCGTGGGTTAGGAACGGTTTGCCGTGTGTCTCGGCTAGTCGCTGTGCAAGGTACGTCCGGATCTCAGCTACGTGGAACGACACGTCGAGCAGGTACTGCGCCTGGCGGAAGTGCCGAACCATTTTGTGTGCGTAGCGGCTGTGGGAATGGCGAACATCAAGGGTATGTACGACAGCGCGCCGCGATGCTAGATATTCGTCGTGCATTGCCTGCAGCGACGGGTCGGCAAAGGTCATCGTGTGATGGTCTTCAACCAGTGGCTCGTTGGAGTTGTCGCGCACTGATGGGAGTTTGTAGTCACCGCGGACTAAAGCGTGGCGTAATGCTGCGGGAACTGGCGGGTTGGCGGCATGGATCGCCCGTGCGAGGTGGAGTGTTAGGCCGCCGATGCCAGTGCCAGCCTCGAATATCTCGATGGGTGCGGCAGCAGGATCAGGGTCGGGGTGCAAATCGAATAGTGAGGTGATCAGATTGGCATCTTGGGCATAAATAGGCGTAGCGAGGCGGGACGGTGCATGATGCACGTAGGCAGGAAGAGTTGGCTCGTAGATATCGACAATACGACCACGAGAGTCAGTGACAGCGTCGAGAATGTTTCGTTGTAAGAGGAGATCGGTCGACAGTTCGCCGTCGTATGCGATCCTCAAGGTTTCATTTGGCCGAATGGGGGGAGTGAGCGTGAACTTTCCACCCGTAGGCGACTTTTGGTGCAGGAGGAGAGTGTCATACTCTAGGCCATTGTCAGTATGCATTACTAAGTTACTCTTGGACTAATCTATTTTACCTCGGACAGGCTTGCGGGATGACGAATATAAGCGTCTTGGCGCCACTGCCGACGCTTTACGTAGCCCCCTCAACATTTCTTTTCCTCAGAAGAAGTAGTCGAAAATTCTCGCAACTATATAATGTATCCTAGGACCCCACGAGAACACGACACTTGAAAATAAGCTTCGCAATCAATCGATCACCAACTCCAGTATATGAAATTTCCTTATCTTATCGTCACGTGTATTGTATCACGGAAGTTCCAATGACGTCAGCAGGGGCAGCTTTGAAAGCTAGCCGCCCTGCCCTGCGACAGCCCCTGTTACCCAGCGGCTGTCAAAGCCCAACCGCCTTCAAGAGAGTCTTGCGATCGGGGCCTTTGATGCACCTAGCATTGTGCTCCAAGAACTCCTCAAAGCCATCAATCTCACGTATCAGATCTTCCTTGGTTGGCCTCAGTTCCTTTGTGACGTCCAGGAGCCAGCCGCATTTAGCCATCCAGGAATAAACATCAGGCTTCAGCACAGACTCGACGATGAGATGCCGCCAGTTGGAATTAGGATCTGCAAAAGCAAAGGAAATCCAGCGGCGAATATCAGCACTAGGTGATTGGGATTCAACATTTGTCAGAACGCTAGTGAGAAAAAAAAGGCGGTCGTCATGCAAGGTTAGAGAGATCGGGAGCAGGTCTTTGCCGCTAAGATTGGTGATATCGGGATTCACAAGGTCGGTGCCATGGTCTACGGTCAAGAATTGAGGGAAACGAAGCGCAAACTGAATAGGTAGCGGCCGAGAGAACCCCCAGCCGACAATTCTGGCAGGTGGCGTTGCAAAACGATTAGCAGCGTGAAACAATACGGCCATGCTTATGCTTGTGCTTGCATGGGATTGTGCGCGCAAAGAGGGGAGAAAATAAACCGGCATGACTTACCCCACAACATTGTAGTTATCGTCGACTATAATATTACTAGCACACAGAGACTCGTGAGAGAGAGAGAACGACGAGATCTCTGGAACGCCCTGCAGAGCGTGGTGCACAAGAGCTTTCTGAGTGATACAATCCTTGAGGGGGACGCCAGGGTCTTCTCCTTGGGCAGTCCGTATGATCTGTGAATCAATGAGCCCCATGGTGTATGACGATGCTGTATGACCACATCCTGTGAGATACATGGCGATTAGCGACTTCCTGGTGGGAGTGCTACGCAGAAGCGAAGCTTGACTTACTAGTTTCTTGAGTGCACAAGGCCAGCTCTAGTATGATGTCAGCCATTTGCCACAGCACCTTGTTCCGAACACCCCGCTCACGTGGTGTTTTATCGTCCCACTTCAAAGCCCGTCCTTCCATCCAGCCTAGGATGACATAGGGAAAGCCAATATGGTTGTCGAACTCGATGCTTTGGGCCATTAGTCTTGGAGACCACGAGAAGCCGCTGTCAGCCAGTTTGCGAAGGAGATTGACCTGGCGCTGGACGGAATGAGTAATCTCTCGCTTGCATTTTTTGGATAGATGAATAGGGATGCGTAGAGCATAGCGCTGTCGCGATGTGCCCTCAAGGACATAGATAGCGTCTTGCCGGGAAACAATTGGCGTCACATCAGTGCCAAAAAGAAAAGTAAACCCTTGCTCGTGGGTGAAATGGGCATCGAACAAAGAAAGGATGTCCGCGGGCTTGAAGACAATTTTCATGATGGGATGTGTAGAGTAGGTTAGACAGTACTGCAATGTGGCTGATTACTGAACTCAGCAACAGTGACAGACACGAACTGGCAGGGACATGGGAGCTGTATATAACATGTTACAGCGCCGATACGGAGGTGCATAAACGATGCAGAGACTGCAAGGAAAGTCTGGATCACAGCATATTACTCCCGTATTCGGAAGAGTCTAGACCGAAGTCCTAGCGCTTGATGAATAGTCGACGCGAGGCCTCGAAGGCGCCAGATAAGCCCTGGTAGGACCATTACAGTACAAGACTGTGCCCAAAGAGGAAATGAGCTTACTTACACGGATGGGCTAGAGATTAGCTGGTAGTATGTCGATGACAAGTCCATATCTTATGTTAAGGCACTACTAGGACGCTTTGGAGGGGTAGAAGGAACAGTGTGATTGTTTATTGATGGTAATGTAAATATAAGAAAACCCAGTAAAGCGGGTTCCATCGGATCGTAGCATGACATGCGTGGCGTCGTGAGACATGAGAAAATAGAAGACTAATAACAGTAGAAGAGAGCCAATAGGAGAGATACATGAGATCCAGGAAGAGAGGGGAAGGGGGGGAGGGGGGGCCCAGCCGAGCCGAGCACCAGGTCAGAAAACAGGTCTAAGATTAGCAAGCCGATATGAGAGGGGGAATCACAAGAACCAGAGAAACAGAGAAACAGAGGAATAAAAGACATGAAGCGACAAAAGGGAACAAGAGAAATGAAAGGAAGTAGATGGCAAAAATGGTGATAAATGACAAAAGGAATTAAAACAGGGCGCCAAAACCATGAAGGCGACGATGATAATAAGTACAAAGAGCAAAGAGCAAAGCATAGACACAATAGGGCAAAGAACTGGTATATGTAGTCATTTTTCTAATAGCTTAGTTATTAGAGCTTTAGGGCTTCCCTGGAATTTGGTTTCTATTCACAATGTGCTTAGTTTATGAAAGAATGCTCAAAAAATGGCA